>VWYE01005346.1:0-53650 GCA_013398995.1 Alaudala cheleensis
TCATGATGATTTCTTATACTTCAGTGCTACCACATGCCAAGGGCCTGAGCTGAGGAGTGCCAGGAAGAAGCTGAAGAGGAACCTGTTCAGGGCAGTGTCTGAGGGGAACGCCGAGGAGCTGCAGCAGCTGCTGGCAGAGCTCAAGGAGAGATCAAGTGCCTGCACCAACCTGCCCGTGCCAGGTGAGCTCTGCAGGCACCTGGGGGAGGGCTGCCAGCTCTTCTGGCAGCTCAGGTGCAGCCTAAACTTGGGAAATGTCTTTATTTCCCTGTGAAGTATCTTTATTTCCCTGTGAGTTTGGGAGTTACGGCACCGGGATGTCCAACAAAAAAATCCAAGGTTGCTCAAGAACACAGCAATGATTTGGCAAATAGTTTGTATTCATCCATATCCCTCAGGTTTCACCCCTAGGGAGCAGAAGTTTCATAAATAGCAATGCTCTAATATAATAATTCACTCTTGTAGATTACCTGATGAAAAAGTTCACGGCTTCAGACACTGGCAAAACTTGTCTGATGAAAGCTCTGCTGAACATCAACCAGAACACAAATGAGATAGTGAACCTGCTGCTGGCCTTTGCTGAGGAAAATGGCATTCTGGAGAGGTTTATCAATGCAGCATACACAGAAGAGGCATATAAAGGTATTGCCATCTGATAGCAGTTTCAGGTATATGGTTAAACATAACCTCCATAAAATAATGATGGTTTCCATCCCTTGAACCAACTTTTATTCATTATCACTTTGTGCCATCCTTTGTGCAACATCATAAAAGTTTCAGAGTGTGCTTGAGGGACTCTGCCCTCAATTCCTGTGTGTGCTTTTTCAGGCCAGACAGCTCTGAATATTGCCATTGAGAGGAGACAGTATGAAATCACCCAGAGCCTCATAGAAAAAGGAGCTGATGTCAATGCTCATGCCCAGGGTATTTTCTTTAATCCCAAACACAAGCATGAAGGCTTTTATTTTGGTAAGTGGAACTGAGAGATTTCTGGAAAAGTTAAGAAGGAACACCCCAAACTTCTATAAAACAAGAGCTTGTCCAAATCAATATGTAAGTGTGCTTTCATGTATTAAGATGATTAACACAGTATTTTCTATTCTGATTTGAATGCTTGAAATAAACCACAACCACTTGTTGCATTCTGTGATTGTGCAGGTGAGACTGCTCTGGCTTTAGCAGCTTGTACCAACCAGCCAGACATAATTGAGCTGTTAATGGACAATGCCAGGACCAACATTTCCTCTCAGGACTCCAGAGGAAACAACATCCTGCATGCACTGGTTACTGTGGCAGAGGACTCCACAACCCAGAATGATTTTGTGATTAGGATGTATGACATGATTCTGCTGAGAAGCAAAGACAGAAATCTGGAAACTACCAAGAACAGGGAGGGTTTGACACCACTGCAATTAGCTGCAAAAACTGGGAAATTAGAGGTGGGTGTGATTTCAGTAGCATCCGAGATAAATTTGTGCTCTGACACATCTTTCCAGGCTGGTTGTGCTGTTTTGGATCAGTATTTGGAGAGCTCATTTTGTTCAAAACACAAACATTTCCATGGTTGTTTTTATGCTTCAAGGTTTCTCTGTAACTGCCCCCCTCTGTACAAACCCCACAAGCTGTTTAGAACCAAACTTCTGCTGCACAGAAATTCTGCATTTACCACCAAACAATTTCAGAAAACCCACTGGGACTGCTCTGTTGTGCTGCTGTGGAGTTTGGTTTGCATGAATCAACTGTAGTACTGAGAACTGGGATGATTTAGAAAGTGATTCAGTTCAAGGAAGGCAGAAATGAACACGTGGAAAATTGTGCTTTCATCCTTCAGAAAAATATCTCTGACAGAAAATCTGAAGGCATTAACAACACTGAATTTATTTCTTAGAGGTTTTTCACCTCCAGCACCCCTCACTGAATAACACAATTACAAATACACTAAATTGAACACCTGTAGCAAATATTACAGATAAAAGGTGGGAGTTTGGGCAAGTATTAATGTGCTTTCTCCTTCCCCATGAACAACACAGCTGCTGCCAAATGATCTGTTCATGTTTCAGATCCTGAAGTACATCCTGAGCAGAGAGATCAGGGAGAAGCCAAACAGGAGCCTGTCAAGAAAATTCACAGACTGGGCTTATGGTCCTGTTCAGTCTTCTCTGTATGACCTGACAGAGCTGGACACCACTGCTGACAACTCAGTGCTGGAAATCATTGTCTATAATACAAATATTGGGGTAAGTGGCCTGTTTTTATATAAAATAGATATGATTTCTTTCCTAGCAGCACCCTCATTTTAGATGTGGCAGCCTTGCAAACAACTTGCAATTACTTGTGTATGAGAATTTTTGGTTCTCAGTTTTTGTATCAGGAGCAAGATAAATTTTATGCCATTAAATTAAATGCATAATATCAGCTGTAAGCACAAATGCATTCAGCTCCTGCAACACAGGTTAGTTATTTTGGGAGTGTCTTTTCCTACATTTGAAGCATTAATTTGACTTAGGAACAGAAATATGGTCAGAACAAATAAACTTTACTTAAACTTTGTATTATAGGTGTTTAGGAGTGTTTAATTTATAAAGCCAGGATTTTACATTTGCTGAATTCAAATCCTGCCCCAGAACTTCCAGAAGGAAGCAGGAGCAGGAGTTCACAGGAGAGTTTTAGCTCAGCCATCATTCACCAGGCTGAGAATGGCAGCTGATCCCAGCAGGAGGAGGGATTGTCCCTTTGTCCCACCTCAGGCTGTCCCTTTGCCACATCCCTGAGCACAGAGGTGCTTCTAGAGCAGCATGGAATGAAATGCACAAAATTCACACCTAAAACTCAGTTTCCTTACAGGCAGCACATTGAAATATTTATTATTTTTTAAATTTAATTTTTTTTCCTCCTCAGAATCGTCATGAAATGCTGACTTTGGAGCCTCTGAACTCACTGCTGAGGATGAAATGGAAGAAGTTTGCAAGGCACATGTTTTTCATCTCCTGCTGTTTTTATTTCCTGTACAATGTCACATTAACATTGGTTTCCTACCACAGGCCTAATGAAAATGAAGTGAGTACAGCAGCTGAATCTCACCAGATTTCATTGGCTTCAAAGGCAATAGGATTTCCTGAATTGTATTTAAAGTGCTGAAACAAGACCAGATATTGGGTATAGAGAGACCAAGTTCTTCCACATCAGTGTGGGAGCATCAGGTTTCCATTTTGTGGAAGTGACTTAAAATACAAATACATGGGACAAAGACTAAAATATCTAAAGGTGGGAAGAAGGTGTTTTGTTTTTTCTTTAAGAAAGAAACTTCAGATATTTCAAACACCTCTGTTTGGGGGCTGATTGTGTAAATACATCAAGAAAACTCTCCCTGGAAGGGAAGAAATTGTGAACTCAGAGAGTTACAGGTGTGAGGGCTTCTGTTGCTTTGCCTTTTACCCTTCAGGGATGGAACTGAGATTTTCCCTCTGGATTTCTCTTGCAGGCTCCTCCTTACCCTCTGGCTCTGACCCGAGGGGTGGGGTGGCTGCAGCTCTCAGGACAGGTGATGGTTATGTTAGGAGCAATCTTTTTAGCCATAAAAGAGGTAAGATTATTTTTTAGTAACAAATATACAGCTAATTTGTAAAGAACCTATCTAAATTTATCAATATGCTGCTGATATTGGCAATACACCAGGAGTATCTTTGATTTGTGGAATTTTCAAATCTTTGGCACAATCATTTATTCAGAGTGACCCTGGTTGTATATTTGAGTACAACTGTGAAACAAATAAAAGGATGTTTGCTTTATGTTTGCTTTTCAAATTGTCCATGCAGAGATCTGGTATTTGTATAATGTCACAAGTGTCAAATTATTGGCTTTAAGGACAAAAGAATTGCAAGTGGTAATGAAAAAAACAATCCCATGGTGTAACTTTGCCATGTACTGTAAGTAATTAAAAACAATAACTTTAATTGTGTCAGAGATGACAGAATTTTAACCTTTGAACTCACAGCCCTATTAAAAAATTAATTCTAGAAGTTATCATGTGTTATCAGTAGATGGATTAGTTTAGAACACCAGTTAAATTATTTGGAAAACCAGCTTTTGAGGTGTGTTTTCTCTTCCACCATGGTTGTATTTTGTGTTTCTGCCTGCACAGAGTGTGGCCATCTTCCTGCTCAGGCCCTCAGACCTGCAGTCCATTCTCTCTGATGCCTGGTTCCACTTTGCATTGTAAGTCTGATGTATATATATATATTTTTTACTACTATATATAAAATTCTCTAGCTCATGGTCACAGAGAATGTGCTCCTGTAGCAGATACTCACTTTTCCCCTCAAAATTCTCAGTTTTAGAGGGGTGGATGGAAGTTTACCTGCAGCTTTTCTGTAACACAAACTATTGGTTGCCCTGTCAGTAACAATACCAGGGTTGATGTGCATGGAGTGGATTTTTCCCACGTAAAAATAAAAAAAAAATTTAAAAATATATGTTTTCCTGTTTGTGGAAAATCTGTAATGATTCTATCAATTAATTAAGCTAAAGCTGCAATTAAATGCCTTCTAAGATATTGTAAGGGTTCTTAATGTGTCTGTCAGCAAAATCTGCATTGAGCAGCTGTTTTGGAGAGAACAGTTTACCTAAATTAAGCTTTAATAAATATAATCCTTATATGTTAATTTACTTATACCACTTGCACTGACCTATTTTGTCATTAAACTAAAATACCAATTTCATGGGGAGCATAAAAAAGCAGCATGAAATTACAAATTAAGCCCAAAGAGCAAATAAATCTTGTTTTGGTGTTTTTCCATTCTGTTGTTGGTTTTGTGCTAGTAATTTCTCTTTTACATATATGTTTGTTTCTTAACAGTTTTATACAAGCTTTGCTTGTGATCTTCTCTGTCTTTTTGTACTTGTTTTCCTACAAAGAACACCTGGTGTGTCTTGTTTTGGCAATGGCCCTTGGCTGGGCCAATATGCTCTATTTCACCAGAGGTTTCCAGTCCATGGGCATTTACAGTGTGATGATTCAAAAGGCAAGTTTTTTTCTTTTCTTTTACCTGCCTCCATTGCTGTACAATCCAAATCAAGTATATTCAGCAATTCTATTTATTTTGTAGTTAATTTTGAAATGTCTTATTTCCAGTTTTTATGCATTATTTCAGCAGAACACATTATTTGTTCCTCTTCAACAGCAGGAACTAGTTTGTGTCTTAATACTGACATTTTTATTACATTAAATATGTGAGTGGCTTGTGCTTTTTCCAGTTAATGTAGTTCTGTAATTTAATTGCATCATAATCTGTAATGTCTGTATTGTACAGAATCAGTCACTCTCAGAGAACACACCAGAGAGAAAAAATCAGACCTTTGGGTTTGTTTGCTCAAGGAAAGCACTCTGTTGCTTTAGTGTGTGCCTCACCTGTACCCCTGCAGAATCCAAAAGCACAAAAACCAGCTCTGAATTTTGATTTCCACTGTTTCATTCCATTTTCAGGTCATCCTGCAAGATGTGATAAAGTTTTTAGTTGTCTACATTGTGTTTTTGCTGGGATTTGGAGTAGGTAAATATTACTGCAGAAAAGCCCTGATGCTCTGTGTGAGTAAAAATTGCATTATTAGGGATAAGAGCCCTGTTTTCATGAGAGCTCACGTTGGGGTTTCTCCTGGGTGTTAAATTCAGATGTGAACAGAGCAGCCATTTGCCTCAAATCACAGGAATTCCATTTGGATGTGGGCTCCTCCTGCTTCCTGCAGCTGCCACCTGCCTGCTCTGTGTGGCTGGGCAGCTCTGGCTCTCTCAAGCACTTGGAATTCTTTGGGATGGAATTCCCTGTATCCCTAAATAATGGCTGTGACTGAAATCCCCCCCGTGCTTTCTCCTCAGCTCTCGCTGCCCTGATCGAGACGTGCCAGGAGGGTGGGGAATGCCACTCCAACAGCAGCCTGGGGCCTGTCCTGATGGATCTGTTCAAGCTCACCCTGGGGCTGGGTGACCTGGAGATCCAGCAGAACTCCAAGTACCCTGTCCTGTTTCTCCTGCTCCTCATAACTTTCGTTGTGCTGACTTTTGTCCTTCTCCTGAACATGCTCATTGCATTAATGGGGGAAACTGTGGAGGATATTTCCAAGGAGAGTGAGCACATCTGGAAACTCCAGGTTGGTTTGGGGAGTGCTTGGGCTAAAACCCTCGTGCTGACACAACAGTTCAAGTGGTAAAGATAATCCTCATTTGGTTTTGTGTGTGAATAATAGAAAGAAATCATTCCAGTATTAGAGAATTGTAGTGACTTTGGAATTAACAATCCCAAAGGTGATATTGTGGGTTGGATTTCCAAGCCATGCACTGTATGACTTTCATTCCCCTGGATATTTCACAGGGTTTCACTGTTTTTCCTGGAATCTGAATCCCTATTTGCACAAATTGTCAGTGATTTGCTGGTTTTGGTGTTGGCTGTGGGTGGAGGCTTGACCTGTTCTGAACTGCAAACTGAGCCTGCTGTGAAATGAGACCATGGCCAAGCACACTCACTTGATTGTTCACTGCCAACAGAGAGCCAGGACTATTCTGGAGTTTGAAAAGTTCTTACCAAAACGCCTGAGGAAAAAATTCCAGCTGGGAGAACGATGTAAAGTGGCTGAAAATGACACCAGGGTTTGTTTAAGGTAAAGCAAACTGGAATAATGTGCTATCAATTCTGCTCTCTGGATGCTGCTCCAAGGTTATTTCTCCTCAAAACCCTCTTTAAAATATTTCTGTTATCTCTACAAATCATGCTAGATGCACAGAAATACAGCTTGGTTTTGTTTTTCATTTGTAGCCACTTGTTTAAATAGGAAAAATGTATAAATTTTTATGTAGGCAATCTCTTGGTAAAGAAAGCAGATTTTCATCCTCATATGTTTTTACTGTAGAAGCATCAAATCTGCTTGCAGTAAATGTCACTTTATCATAATCTCCTTTGAATGTCAGCTTAAAAGCAATCACAGTAAAGTTGATTGGTAATTGATGATTACCATATTAAAGAACTGTGCTGTTTAATGAAAAAATTACTGAAATATTTCCAGACTGTACTAACAATGTGTGAAATTATGAAGTAAGCCTGGTATTATTCTCACCTTCATCTAGTGCCTGGCAGTGCAGAAGACATTCAGGCCTTTGGTGGCAGAGTGTGACAATGCCAGGGAGGAATAAAGGGGGAAGATCAGTGCTGTGGCTGGGGGATAATGCATGGTGATAACACAATTTATGTCCAATGTAAACAGGATTAATGAAGTGAAATGGACCGAGTGGAAAACCCATGTTTCATTTATTAATGAAGATCCAGGGCCGACAGGTACTGTGGAATTTTATCACACCCTATTTGCAGAATCTTTTTCATGCAGTTTTATACCTTTAAAAATATAAACTCTGATATTAAACCCCACATTATTGCTAGAGAAACTAATGGTGAATGTGGCAGTGGTGTTAAATTAGTTTTAAAGACTTGGAGATAGGGTTGGCAAACAAGTTTTGTAACATATATATTAGATGACATAAATGTTGGGCAGGAAATCCAAGACATCCATCTGCTGCCAGGGCAGGAGTGTCCTGGAGAAATGAGCTCCCTCTGGGGTGAAAAGTATCTGTAGAAGATATGGTAGCAAACTGAGAGCTTGCTGTTTAAATAAATACATGTTTTTAACAACAAAAAGGTGCAAAACTCTGATCTTGCCTATAGTTTCTACCATATCCTGTTTTGTTTACAATGCATTTTTTTGCAGATCCAAGCAAAATCCAAGATAATTCAAGAACTAATAGCAAAAACACCCTGAATACCTTTGAAGAAATGGATGATTTGCCTGAAACTTCTGTGTAGTTGTGCTGTGCTTGACGTGGGGCTCTTCTGAAGGTTAAAAGCATCAGCAGTGGATGCTGAAAGCTTTGTGGCTGTTCTGGACAGCTGTAGCCAGCTGGAACACAAACTTTCAGTGACACAGTCTGATGGTTTGAACCCATTTATTCAGAGCAGCTGAGCTGAAATAAATGGGATTATTTCATTGGGTCAGTTCTGAGCCTCCCAAACTGTTGCTGTCCAAGTTTGCCTGATGCTCCTCAAACTTGGCTCGAGATGTTTAACTGGATAAAAAAGGTCAAATGTGAGATATTTCTTCCTTTTGTGGAAAATTAGGGTCGTGGTGATCACAATCTGCTGGTTTTTGGAATCTCTAACTCATGAGAAACTCATTTTGTACACTGGAAAAAAAAAGAAGTTCTTGTTGTGGAGAAAAGCAAAGCATTTCACTTCTGAAGATGACTAAATGAAGTATGTTATTGTGAAATAACAAGGTTCTGGGTACATTTGCAGCTTTTGCATTGACTGTCAGTGTTACTGGAGGCTTGGTCCCATAAGTTGGGAGAAGCCTCCCCAGGTCCCAGTGGCTTTGCCTGATCTGTTTTGCCCTGTGCAGTCCCCAGGGTGTAACTGGAGTTTATTGCTGTTTATTTATTGCTGTGTGTCTGTGCCTCCCCACGAATAACAGGGCAGAAATAGAATTCCTCATGGAGGATGTTTGCTCCAGTCACAACATGACTTTTCCTCCTTGGCTTTTCCATGCTGTTGCATCTTCCTACAAAAAGAGTTACCACACTGGAGGTTTTTCTGAATTAATTTTTGCTTCAGAAAAATCAGAAGTCAGTATTTCTTCCCAAGGTGAACAAAATTCATTCAATGCAACGCCATTCCAGACCTTATTTTTTATTCAGAGGACTCTGTAATGCATTTCTGTGGCTTTTATTTCACTACCTGTGATGACCAAGTACTATGAATTATATTTTTAGTTTTCTATTTTATGTGTGTTTATGAAAGGAGAAACATTTGTTCTCTGTGTACTTTTAAATTTCAATTAACATGTGTCTCCAGTGTCATGGCTTTTCATCAGAATTATTCATGTGGTGCCTGTTTTAAAGGTGCTATTTTAGGTGAGACTCAGGGGAACTCAGTTCTGTGTTTGAATGATAATAAGAATTGCATTGGATTTTGCAGCTGTGGGCAAAATGATCCAAAAGACTTTCCTAAGACAGAAGAGATCATGAGGGAAGCCTGCAGAGGGAAGGAAAATGCAAAGCTATTTCCAGGGATGGTGAACATGGGTCCTTGCAGGATGCTGTGTCCTGAGGCTCCAGCCATGGCCTGCACTCGTGGGATTCACAGGAAAACCTCAGCTGTGTCCTGCCAGGGCACAGGAGTTTGAGGGAAGGACATTTGTGACCCACAGACCCTGTCACACCTGAGCTGTGTGTGCCTTCCCCAGCAGGAGGTGTGAGGGTGAGAAGGAAAATCCCCGCGGTCTCGGAGCCTTTGGTCTCTGCTGGTTGATTTTGCATCAAAGCTGCACCAAAGGAAGGACTCAGCATTGCCTCAGGACTGCACAGCTCTGCTTGGATCCTTCCAGTGCCAGTTTTTGTACAAAGGGAGAAAAAAAAATACCTCTTCACACACACACTCAGGAGGGAGACTGGGCCATGAGGCTGCAGACACAGGGAGAGCTCTGAGCTGTGCTGAGGCCACTCTGGGCTGTGCCACAAAAAACCCTCCAGGAATGTGCTGTGCCACAAAAACACCCTGCCAGAATGTGCTGTGCTACAAAAAACTCTGCCAGAATGTGCTGTGCCACTGCTGTGCCACAAAACCAAGTGGCTGAACTCAGGAACCAGCTGGGGGCTCTTTGTAAAAGCTCTCCCTGAGGAAATGCCCCCCCTTGTGTGGCCACACCTCACACCGACCATGTGCTGCCTCCAGGCTTGTACCGAGGGCACTCTGGATAATGCCTAGAGCNCTTTGGTCTCTGCTGGTTGATTTTGCATCAAAGCTGCACCAAAGGAAGGACTCAGCTTTGCCTCAGGACTGCACAGCTCTGCTTGGATCCTTCTGTAAACTTCCAGTGCCAGTTTTTGTACAAAGGGAGAAAAAAAAATACCTCTTCACACACACACTCAGGAGGGAGACTGGGCCATGAGGCTGCAGACACAGGGAGAGCTCTGAGCTGTGCTGAGGCCACTCTGGGCTGTGCCACAAAAAACCCTCCAGGAATGTGCTGTGCCACAAAAACACCCTGCCAGAATGTGCTGTGCTACAAAAAACTCTGCCAGAATGTGCTGTGCCACTGCTGTGCCACAAAACCAAGTGGCTGAACTCAGGAACCAGCTGGGGGCTCTTTCCAAAAGCTCTCCCTGAGGAAATGCCCCCCTTGTGTGGCCACACCTCACACCGACCATGTGCTGCCTCCAGGCTTGTACCGAGGGCACTCTGGATAATGCCTAGAGCAGGTAATTCTGTGCTTTTTATACCGTGTTTGTTTAAATTAAGGAAATAAAACTTTCAATCAACGTTCTGCTCTCTGTTTTTATTTTATTGCCATAGAGGTTACACAAAGGCAAGGAGGAAATGCTTTAAATGTAGTAGTAAATGAGGATGACATCACTTTTCAAAGGTAGAATATGAGAGTTAAATTAATCTTTCAGTAAATAATTAATGTATCCTTATGCAAAGTTCTTAATGTTTGTCACCAACTTGTCAAATATGTAAAAAATTACTTCAGAAAATTAATTAAACCCCCATTTCGTTCTCTTTTAAAGATGTTATGACAGGCTTTGTCTCCACAGATACAGAAAAAGTCTCCCTATATGGAATTCTTCATTTCCATTCTGGAATGCTCAGGTATGGTTTGTGCACTGCTCTTCAGCAAAACCAGAGTAACTGCCTAAATCTTGCCTTAAATCACAAGTAAAATACACTAAAATGAAATGGAAAGCTTTTTAGAGTTTACTTCTCTGAAATCCTGTTTTTAGCTTGTTTTTCTGTTTGTAAGTATAAAAACAAAATAAACCCCAAGGCTTCCACTCCAGCACAGTGGGGGTCAGTCACAAATGCAGATAATATCATTTATTATACACAACCTCCCCCTGTTCTCTGCCCAGCTTTTCCTTTGTCTCACATTTTATGTGTTTACCTGAGGAATGGATTTCAAGGCTCAACCCACTCTAAAAAGTGTTGGTTATTGAGGTTTGGGGTTAAGAAGTAGAAAAGCTGTAGTTTTTGTATATAATGTAGTACTGTGAATGAGCTTCTTCATAAAAACCTCATAAAAATATTTATAAATTGCATCTAGAGGAGTCTATCAGAACAATAAAGTGTCATAATCAGCATTATGACAACAGATCTCAAAGTGCTCAGCAAGGTTAATTAAATTACAGCTTAAAATTAGATTCTGCATTTATTTATCCCACAAGTTACTACTGAATGACCCTGGACTTCACAAAGAAACCCACTTTTTATATGAAAAATCTGTAACAAGCTCTTAAGAAGTGCTCTGCTCTGAGGCTGACAACCTGAGGTGTTTTGCAGTGAGTTGGATTTTCTCTGTTTTTACAAAAGCTTGCTTCTTTTCATAATATGCAGCTTCATTAATAAATGTTGGATAGACTGTACAGTCCCCCTGATATGGAATTACTTCTCCATCAAGAGTCAAAAATAGAGGATCACCATTCTTCAGTGGCTGCCAGTCTTGATCCTTAGGGGAAGAAAACAAATAGAATATATTTACTTCCAGTTTTTTGTATATTTTATGTGATTCTTGAGTTAATGCTAATTATGCTCATTTCTGCAGTTTATGGCAAAAGCTTTTAAAATAATTCCTTTTAATCTTAATACATAATTCTGTGTGTCTGGCCCTCATTTGCAGAATTCACTGGGAAAGTGAACTAGAAGGAAACTGCAGATGCTCACAATTGAAAACAGACACTCCTTTAAGAATTAAAGATTAGGTTTATATTTTAAAACATTAGTTATCCTTATTATCTTTTTCTCTGTAGTGATTTTAGATTCAGTGATTCCCAGGGCAGTTCCTGAAATAATGAATGTATGACCTTAGTGAGAGAACCCAACCCTAGGGGAACTCTAAAGTATTCAATAAAACCCATTGGCAGTATTGGCATTTTAAATATTTATTACTAAAATATACAACAGTGTAGCAGAAGCAACACAGCAATAAGTAGAACATGTCACAAAAGGAAACTCTCCTAGAATTTACCTGTAGTTGAGGATGAATTATTGCAATAATTTCACCATTCTTATTTCTGGGATAATCTACTTTCTCCATAATTTTAAAAGCCTCAATTGTGCATGGTGGAAATTCCTTGCCTGGAAAAAACAAATGAAATTTAATGTCAAAATGAAAAACTGCCTGTTGGAAAGAACATTGCATTATTTATTCTCTGCAGAATGGCTCAAATCATCAGGTTGTCCCCTCAAAGCCAAGTTGTAGAAAGATGGTCCAGTCATGTACTGGGGCATGTGAAGTTCAGGGCTAAATTTGTTACTGAAATGTTACTTTTCACATAAAAAAAGACCAGTTTTGTGGATGAGGTAATGAATGATAGATCTGTTTGCTGGTGTTGCACAGCACAGAGTGGTTATCAGTGGTATTTAATATTTATTATTCCACCAAATAATGGGAATTCTGACATGCATAACTGTATTATTTTCTATTTCAAAAGAAAACCCCAACCCACTGACAAAATATATTCTGAAATAGTTAAAAATACTTATTTTGTCAGTGTATTTTAGGTAGTGCACAGGTCTGACTTTAATTTTTTAGTTCCTGCCCCCACCTTTTACCTGTTTAAAATGTTACAGCTCAACCTATTTTTTTTTAAATATTCTCCTAAAATATTACCTTCATTAAAAAGCTGCACAAAATCAAGGCCGTGTTTGACAATCTTCCTCATTTTGTCCAAAACATCAGCTCTAGCAACACCTTGTGGCTGGGGCCCCACCTCGACACCTGTTTGGAGGGGAGGGAGATCACTGATGTCATTTCATGTCACCATCACAGCAGAAATAAATGTCTGGGGGGGTCAGTATTTAATATTTAAGAGGGATTGTAAGGCCCAGAATTATGTGGGGTTTGAAGGCAAACATTGTCATATATTATAAATATTTTCTGCAAAAAGTGGGTTAACTGAGTTCAAGGGTTTCTGTGTTTTGTAAGCCAGAGCTCTTGTAACTCTTTGGAACTCAGAACTCTGATTGTGTCAATCAGAACTCTCCAGAAGAATGGATAATCACACTCATTCATTTTGGTAAATGTGTTGTCAAACAAACAGCTCCTGGTGCTCAGAGCACTCTGCATAAGGCAGTGAACACATCTGAGAACAGCCACATTTCAAAATCATTTCTGCTGGGGGTGAAAGAGCCTTTACATTCGGTATTTACCAACGGGATGTTTTGCCACAGAGCGAGTTGTTGCATATTTCAGGCTGGGATGTTCAATCAGCAGAACAGGACAAGGTTCTGGAGCCAAAGCCTTCTGTGGAGATGGTTTAAAAAACACCTTTGTCATGCAAAATGGTTTAAAATGTTGTGCCACAAAAGATTACTGATGCAGAAGTGATTTACACAATGTCTTCAATATGTTGCCTTTATTTCAGGGCCCTCAAGGAAGTAGGACATCTTTAGAAAATGCACAAAGCTGTGTTTGTTGGTGTCTGTTCCATTAACTGATGCCAGGCAGCTCTGCTGAGGCAGAACTGAGCACAGTTCTGCTCCTGAACTGCCAGCAGAGGAAAAAACCTCCTGAGCAGGGTTCCAAAAGTGAGAACTGAAATTCCATAAAGCAGATTTCAACTACTTTATTTGGGGTTAGACTCCAGTTCTCTTATGGGACACAGATTGTGAATTAAGCCTCATTTTCATCTTCTTTATTGGCATTTTTGCCACTTGAGGCTTCTTTCTTGATGACTGCTCACCATTACTGTTCACATAATTTTAGTCAAAAGTTTTTTAGATCTTCATATATTTTTATAAGCATTTAAAATCTATACATGTAATAAGAAAAAAAAAACATGTTTGAAAAGACCTTGTTTCTAAGGGAAAAAAAAATTAAGATTCCACACCATTGGGCCAACCTGGATTCCATCAGTCACTGTCCAGGTCACCAGAATTCAAACAAATCATGCTGAAAGCAGCATTTCTGCAAACCTCACCCTACCAAAACTGATCAGCTTCAGGAACAGCAGAATCAAACAGCTGCTAAAGACACATCACTGAGAAGGGAAAATTGTCATTACCTACTTCCATTATTTGTTACAGCTCTTCATTTAATTAAATTAATGTTCAATTATTTAACGTGTGTAACCCAAATTTATCCAAATTCCTGACAGATCAGTGTGAAAGCAGATTAAACTGCATTAATCTTCATAGATATTATTCTAAGTATTCCTCTTTGCCCAGCAGTCTTAATAATGCTTCTTTTAATACATGAAGATATGATGAGTTTAGATCTGAATTACCTGATATTATAATCAAATTAATAATTGCCTCTGATTAAAAAAAAATTCATCCTATGAGTAATGAAATATTTTAAACAGTTTTGCAGAAAAAAAGTATATTTAAAGAAACTACAAAATAATATATAGTAACACAACATTACAACTAATCATCTATTTTAATAGTTCATTTAAATTAGTTTTACCTTGATATAATGAACCATTTGAATTGTAAAGTCATCCCTGGAGTTTTCAAGAATAATGGTACCACCCATGTTAGAAGTGGTGTTGTGAAGGTCAAAAATAAGGTCATAGGCATCATCACTACCTTTGGGACCAAATATATGATTGATTTCCTGAGCCCTCCTCACTTCATATGGAATATCTTCCACCACTGGCCTGCTGTTAATATCAGCACAAAGAAATTAGTAAGCTCATTCCATGGCTTTACAGTCAACAAAATATGTATTAGCCTTTTCTTTTTACTTTAAATCCAAAATTGACTGGAGTTGAAATCACCTGTTTAATTATCAAACTTAAAATTGGCTGGATTTGTTGAAGAAAGCAAGAATGATTGTCCAGTAATTGTCTTATTATTCTGTGTCTTGTGCAGAAGGGTATTAGAATTATTTAATCAAATTTTGGCTGGAAACCATTTATTTCTCCTTACAACCCAAAATTTACCCCTGTGCATAAAACTGACTAAAAATTTAGCAACAACACAGAGAACTTCCAAGACTGGATCCTCCTCCTGCTGGTGACCATACTCAGACATCAGCCCATGAGGTTTTTTGCCTTGGACATCACCCTCAAGGTTTTTTCTAACCTGTTTTATTTCTTGTCTTCTCTTGATCTGATCAGACTTTTACAGTCTATTCTTTTTGGATTCTTAAAGCTCATTGAAGATTTTGCTACCTCAAATCTGTTCCTTTAAAGTTCTAATTACTTCTAATTTCAGGAGACTCTGTGTATCACATAATCCACCTTTTTGTTCTTTACCTTTGCCTTGAAATTCAGCATTTCTTTACATAAAACTGTGAATTAATACTTTTTATTGGTGCCAGTGAGATTTACACCCTTGCCTTCAACAGTATCAAGATTTCACTCTCCTTTTTCTTATTTTCTGAAATAATTTGTGATCTTGAAGGTTCTACACTTAAGGGACCAGGGGAAGGTGCTTCAACTTTTTAGTCCTGTAATAGGACCAGGCAACTTCACAGTATTTACTGAGAAATAGTAGTTAAGATATGAAGGAAACCTGCAGGTGTCTTCATCTGATGTTTTTTCAAGTGTTCTGTGTTCAAAGCACCTAAAACCAAACAAAACTACCTCTTTTTTTTGGTATGTTTTTCAAAGCAAACAATTAAAAGAATGGCCTCAATGCTTATGTGTTAACATCTGCTTCTCTTAGATGTGATAATCAACAACAAAATTCTAAGATTAAAAGCCAGGTGGAATGATGTGTAGGGTAAGGATAAGTGCCTGCAGAATATATAGAATAACTATTCCTTTCTGTGATATTCACCTTTGCCATTAAAACTTTTCTGACACAAGGTTACCTGGTTAGCAACTGTACCAAGAATGTCTATATAGCAAAGTACACCTCTGGAACAGATGTCTGAAAAGCACAGAGACATCAAATCCTATTAAAAATGTAGAATAAGTTACTATTTTACAGTAATTAGAGACAGTGTTTCTTTTTAAATAATGAGTCAGTTAAATGATTGAGGGTTTTGGCTATGCTTTTGCCCTAGAATAGATTATTTCTAGCTTCAAGTTTTTCTAATTTCAAGTTTTCACCTTTTACTGTACGTAACTGGAATTGAACACACTTCCCCTGATTTCTGTGCTATTCTTTCAGATGTCTATGTTTAATTGCTTTGATCTGCTATGTCTTGGAAGTCTGATTGTGTTCAGAAGAGCTCCCAAACTGAATTGCACAAGACATGAGAAATAATGACTCTGACTCAGAGCAGTGGCACTCCAATTCACACAAATGCAGCTCGTCTAATACCAATTTAAAATGATATTTAAGATAATGTGTTGGTTTGAGACTGATTTTACCAGCAATAGAAGTGAGTCTTGTTAACACATGCAAATTGTTCCTTTTTTGGGGTTAAAGGTCAGTAATTTCAGTTATGTGACTGCACTGTTAAAGTAGTAGGGGAACCCGTGTTCAACATTTTAATCTGGAAAGAATTTTAAAACCCCAGGAAAGCAGAACAGAAAGCACAAGTGCTCTTACCCAAGACTCTCGGGGTCAAACACCCGGTTGAGATCACAGTCGATGTACCTGGAGCACCTCTCCACGGCTCGGGGGTTGCTGAGGAATGGTTTCACCTCCACTCCTGCCCTCTGGATCTCGGCTCCATCCTGCTGCCAGTGCCTGACCAGCAGCACCCCCGACAATTCATTGCCGTGAGTGCCCCCGAAGAGCCCCACCCGTCTCACCCGGGCACACGGGGAACTCATGCTCCAGGAAATCTGTTCTCTCTAGGGGGAAAATGGAAAAAAAAAAAAATTCTTTCCAGTTAGGAGAGGCTTTCTTCTGGTTAGGTCAGATGCAAAAGAAAGTGAATGGATTTCTCCCAACTCAGTTTTGAGGCGGGATTTTCCAACCTCCCTCCCCAAGGAGCCTCCCCTTCAGTTTCCGTATTTAGTAACATCTCCGAGGCTGTTAATGGCACTGTTCCACAGTCCAAAAGTTAAAGACTCTGGGCAGTCTTTATAATATATCATCTACAGGGAAATCCTGTGCTAATGAACAGTGGAAAACACTGTTTTTACACTTAAATATCAGGCATTTTTGCACTGCAAACTAGGTGTAACAGGTATTCTCGTGTATGTTTGAAGTTACATAAGTATTGTATTATATAAGGCCAGAATGATTTAAAGTGAGCAAAATCAGCAAAATAAGAATCCTATCTTGGCTCTAGTCCAGCCCACAATGCTGAAACATCAAGTATTTTCATCTAAAAAAGCCAAGAACAGCTAATTTCCTCAAAGCATGTCGTGGCTTGTACAAACTTTTTTGTTTAAGAAATCCTAAGGACAGTGATTAGAAGGAACACGAGCTGAAATTACAGTGCAATTTATCCACGACTGACTTACCCTGAGTTCTGGCTCCAGTTCTATCTCGGGATCTGCTTACACAGACCTCTAACACATTGGAACAACTTTGCCAGGGACAACCCTCTAACTTCTGCAGCAGACTCTTATTAAAAAGGAAACAGATCTAGACCACGATGGGACAATAGTTCTGTTCTCTCCCCAAAATACTTTAGTCAGCAACTTTTCTTCCATTTCCAAAAGCATTCAGAAAGGCTTCTGAAGCTTAAGCCAAAGAGCAGCTGTAACTTCCATCCTGAGAATCAAAACATTTAGAATACAAGGTCTTATTAACAGAAAAATAAGTTTTATTTCTGTAAACGACAGAAGTATTTGCAATTGGCATATGACTCATGATATAAACATAACAAACATTAAGATTGCAAGAGAATAAAGAATGTTTATTGAACAATTCCTTTTTATTAAGATTATACTCTAACGACTAAGAGAATATTTGGCCAGTGCCTGAAAGGCTTTATATCCCAGCCTGACAAACTGTAGGTCTAGGAAAAGCTAAGCATGGGATTTATCTAGAATAGATCTGCCAGGAATAGGATTTCTACAAAAGTTCCTCTCTTTGTTTCGGTTCACACATTCAGATTTTGCTGAACCTTACAGTGAGTTAATACAGAGAGACTGTTTACTTAAATACTCAACTGTATTACTCTGTACTTAGGAGCTGTCAGATATTTAATCAGAATGAGTAATTTATTAAACAAAGCAGTAAAGTTGCATTTTACAGCACTGGACAGTCTGTACTGTCCTTTGACCCCTGTCTCACTTCAGTGGTGGTGTTATAACGGGTGACACAACACCAAAAAAATACAACTTACACTCTGAATCTGGGTTTGCTGAATTTAAACACAGCAGCAGTTTGAAGAGTAAACAGCAAAATGCAAACATGCAGGGCTGGAATATAAAGTTTATCTTTTATTGCTGCTGGCACTGTAATGGTTGTAATTCCTTCCAAAGCACTGAATGAAACACAGAGATCGTCTGTGCACTTACTTAACATGCAAGAAGTTTGTCTCCTAAGAGTGTTTTTAGGACAGAGACAGTGAATTTCCAAACATGAGTTTAGGAATGAAACCCCTTAGAGGAAATAAACCCCTACCCTCAGCCCCATCGAGCAGTTCCCATCCAAACACTTTAACTCCTGGTGTCCCGGGACCTGCCAATTTGGGAATGAATGGAAATTCACATGGAAAGTTTTCACTCTTCAGGGTTAAACACTGGGAACCATCCCGTATTCCTTTGCTTTGCCAATACTCACACTCTGAAAGAGGATGTGGGATATTTAGTTTAGTGAGAATCCGGATTGGTTTGATGTGTTATATACAGATATTTGGGAGCTCTTCTAAAGGAAAATGTTTACTCAAACAGGACAAGATCCAATCGTGCCAAGCACTCAGATTTTAAACAGGAACCAGCCATGTGTGAAAGCCATAACAGCTGAAGAGACGAGCAGGAGGAAGAATGCCGTTAGTTTTATTAAGAGCACGTTCGCGTCCACACTCTTCAGAGGAGCTTCAGCTCCTGCCCCGGGTTCTCTGAGGGTGACACCACCCGGCTCCTCGGGGATAATTAATGAAATCCCACCCGAGGGGGTGATTAAAGGTTTCTTTCTTGCGTCTCCCGGCCGCTCTCGCCGTGCCCTCAGCGGGTGGGAACGGGGGCATCGCCTTCCCGCCATTTTCGCACCGCCTGAGGCGCGAGCGCGCGGACGAGCGGCCGTTACTTTTGGCGGGCTTCGCCTCAGGGCTTCGCCTCAGGACTGACCCTCAGGAGTGACCCTCAGGGCTGACCTTCAGCCCGGTCCTTCAGGGCTGACCCTCAGGGCTGACCCTCAGCCCCATCCTTTAGCCCGGTCCCTCAGGGATGACCTTCAGCTCCATCCCTCAGCCCGGTCCTTCAGGGCTGTCCCTCAGCTCGGTAAGCGCTGACCCTCAAGATAGCCCTGATTCTCAGCCCATTCCCTCAGGGCTGACTCTCAGCCCCATCCTTTAGCCCGATCCCTCAGGGCTGACCCTCAGCCCCATCCCTTAGCCCGGTCCCTCAGGGATGACCTTCAGCCCCATCCTTCAGCCCGGCCCTCAGCTTGGTAAGCGCTGACCCTCGACACAGCCCTGACCCTCAGCCACTCCCTCAGGGCAGTGGAATCTGCAAAGAACAGTTTCATCTTAGGCACCTGTGAATCTTCTAAATTCGGCACAGCCACTTTTGTGTTTTAGGGCTTGTGTTAAAATGGTGCTAGTCAGCGGAGCTGCAGTGTGAAGAGAAACTGCCGTAAAATCGCTTGAAATTTGGGTGTGTTTGCGGCATTAACTAGTTTGCTTTGTTTATCTCACTTCCGTACAGCAAATTTGGAGTAATCAATACATTGTTGCCTGTTAAGATTCAGCAGAGAAATGAAAAGGAG
The DNA here is from genome assembly GCA_013398995.1 of Alaudala cheleensis. Classification (NCBI taxonomy): domain Eukaryota; kingdom Metazoa; phylum Chordata; class Aves; order Passeriformes; family Alaudidae; genus Alaudala; species Alaudala cheleensis. Next base: position 19,821 of record VWYE01005346.1, read on the forward strand.
CTTAGCTGACACCTCGGCTCGCAGCACTGCAGGTACCAGCACTTCTTATGTGCCTTCCTGTTCACACCTCATTCTGCTTTTATATAACATAAAATACATTTATATATGTAGTATTCATACAGGATATTCAGTGTTTAGCCCTAAATCCCCATTTCCTGAGTGGACTTGCATGGGTTACCTGTTTATTGCTGCACAGGGCAAGATTTTAGATGGATTCAGGGAACTGGTCTCTCAGGGAAAGGTTTAAATCATGGGATTATGTGCAGGACAGAGGGCTGGGAATATAAATTCTGTGAAGGAATGGTCTATTATGAGTTTATGAAATGTAATTCCTACTTAAAATAATTAAGTAATTTTGCTTACATGTTTTAAGTGTGGATTGTGTGTCCTTTTGCTATTAATAGAGCATTATTTAACTTTAATTTTAGGTTGTCTACCTGTACCACTGTTCAATCAGAAAAAAAGAACTAGACAGCCCCTCACGTCAAATCCAGTTAAAAATGAACCAGGTACTGGTTCTGGGACTCGTAGTTATGACTTCTCTCCCTCATCATTTGGTAAATAAGACATATTTTATTTTTTTACTGCCTCTAAATCCAAATAAATCTTAACTACCTGATTGTATTCCATGAAATCAGACATTGTCTCTATCAAGAACTATATGCACCCTTTATATCTATTTCTGAAAAGTTCATTATGTAAAAATTGTCCTCCAGGAAATTTCTTTCTCCTCTGTACAATTGAGCTTTTTATACTTCTTGCCTGGAGGGAGTTTGACTCTTTGTGTGATGGAGAATGAAGTAGCACTGGCATTTAAATAGAGTCTCTTGAAACTGACCTTTTGTTTTCGGTGGATTTCAATCAACATTCAAGCCCTGTTTTACAAGAAGAAACATTTGTAAGATGTCTTTCTTGTAGCTCAGAAAGGAACTTCTGTTCTTCCAATTGGGCTTGGAAAGGACAGTGCAGAATTCTGCTTTTAGTGCTTCCATTATGTTCTACTTGTAATAAAGTTTAAAAGTTTTCTTATAATAAAGTCTCTAGCTAATAAGTATGATGTTTGTAACTGAACCATTGTCTAGAGAAGCAACCTACTTGTTAGAAGTTGTCTTATAATTACAAATATCAAAGGATCACATTCCCCTTTTTTCTTCCTCCTTCCTGTGTGAGCCTGTCTGTGGGGCATTAAGCAGAGTTGGAGGCCTACAAAGACTTATTACCTTTCAGTCTTTCCCATTTTTATCCATTTTCAATCCTTTGTCTTTTGAAAATTAGGCTGGGGAACTGCAAACCCAGAACAGGACGAACTGCAGAAAGCAGCAGACAGTGGGTATGTAAAAATCAAATTATTTGTTGCTTTTTTGATTTTTATTTGGGTGTGAATTGTTCCATGAACAATCCACGTGTGTGTTACAATAAAGCTGCTGCTGTGTCACTGATACTGTAAACTTGTCTTTGAAAGCCAAGCAGAACATCCCATGGCTCCTTCCCTTATGAAACCACCAAATGCATCAAAGTTTAATTTAGCAAATGCTGGAAAAAACTGGTCTGCCTGCAGGTTGGTGAAGCCTTTAATGTCTGTTATTCTTCCTTTTTGTTCTTATGTGAAAATGCATCTCACGTTTTCCCATATGCCTGTAGCCTTCAAAGAAACCCTTTAAATATCACTCCCGGAGGAAACCTTGTTTATTTGATTTTAAAGTTATGAAAATATGTGAATTTTGGGTCAGGAAAGATCCCTTACCCAGGGCAATAACTGAGCCAGGTTTCAAGGCCTGTGGAAGTCAGATGGATTTATGCACAGGTGTAGTCACTGCCCTGTATATGGATAAATTTGGTGTAAACTCAAGTGAGTTTGGAGGCATTTAAAGCTAAACCAACAATTTTTGGAATGCTTTTATATACTTTAATCACATATATGAGTAATCAGAAGAGGTACTGTGATACTGACCTGTTGTATTGCAGGAACAGAAATGAATATACTCCTTTAGGTAACACAGCAAATCCAAGATCTGATAATGGAACTCCTCGAAAGTTTGAGAACTTTTCCAGCAGTTTGAAAACTGTCCAGCAGCAAAAACACCCTGACAGTCATAACCCACCCCAGCTCATCAAAACTGGCACATCCAAAGGACAGTGGCCACTGAAACCCAACACTGTGGCAAGGAGTCTGCAGGAGCATAGTCCAGCATATAAATTTAACTACAATACTCAGCAAAATAAAATGAATGAAAACCAATTTGGTTGTGTTCCAGAAGATAAAAGTCAGGTAACACTTATGGGCAGGGTTAGTAGGAAAGACACAGTGAAGAAAGCAGTAAAGAAAGAAAGTTGATGGAAGAGGAGGTTTTCATCAGCCCAAGCTGCCTTAGTAAAACCTGGAGTTTCTGGAAATTCAGAATTGAGATTTTTATACTGTAATAGCCTAAAATCCTCAGTAAACTGGCAGGGAGTTGTTTGTATATTCTGAGCAAATGCTCTAATTTAATGTGATTATTTTCTATTTAACATAATAAATAAATGCCTATATGCCTTTTAAAATTGCAAGTGTGTCTAATTTAAGCTTTTGTCTTCATCTGAAAGGAAATTTCACCTTCTCAAGTGAAAACTAAAATCAAAAAGAATTCTCTGCGGATTCTGTCTGCAGTCATTCAGAGTGTGAGGCACTGGAGCCAATATGCCTACAAAACACCACTGTTATTTGAACTTTTAGGTAAGCATAGTAGATTATAATAATATAATCTGTTAGTAATGCTAGGGCAACAACAAGAGAGAATTTTTCAATAGCTGAAATATTTAAATCCAGAAAATACTGGCATGAACTCCATCTAATTCCCCTCCCATTCAGCTATCAAAGGTGACTGAAACAGATACAAAATTAACAATTCAGTCATCCTCCAACACCAAGTGTTTCCATCCTGTTTCTTTCCTTCCTTTGTTTTTAGAATGTCTTTGAATAAAATTTCCTGTTCAGTAGGAATCTTCTGTGGAGTGATACAGTTTTACAATACTTTTTAATATAATTAATCTTGGAATGATTAATTTTTGCTTTATGGGACAGGCACACTGGATTCTGCAGTCACACCTGGAGCATATGGGGCAAAGAACTTCCTTCTGAGAGATGGAAAGGAGACTCTGCCTTGTGTGTTTTATGAAATTGTGAGTATTCTGTGTCCTAACACAGTCACCACTAGCTCAAATCCTTTTCATGAATGCACAAAGAAAACATAAATTTACTGTGCAAAAGGGAGGCTGAATGTTTTTACTGCATTGTTCCCAATTTAGAGCAATAGCCACTACTTAGGCACCCTCAGACTTCTGTTTCAGAACCACTTTGAGTTTAGCTTTTAAGTAGTTGGTAACAGCACCAAAGCTGATGTAAAGATGTGCTGTTTGATGCAGCCTCAGAAAGGTTTCCTGTGAGGTGATGTGATTGTTGTGTTTGTTGTGCTCTGATGAAGGACCGTGAGCTGCCACGACTCATTAGAGGTCGAGTGCACAGGTGCATGGGAAGCTATGATGCAAAAAGGAACCTGTTCAAGTGTGTGTCTGTGAGACCAGCCACTGCTCAGGAACAGAACACTTTCCAGGACTTTGTTAAATCTGCAGATGTTGAGATGACAGCATATGTAAAAACTATCAATGAAATGTAAAAGTCAAAATGCTTGTCCAAACCCCAGTTTTAACTGTTACCCATAAAGGCTGGGCATGCTACAACATTTACCAAAAGTACCAGTGAAAATCTGGTTAAACATTTGAAAATATCACTGTGCTGTGTTATCCAGCAAATGCTGTGTGGTGTTCTTTGGTTCCCGTTTATGTGTTACTTGATTCATGTTTAAAAAACAACAGTATAATACCTGTAGAAAATAACAACAGACCCTGAAGCTGTAGGAAGATTCCCAAGGACACAGAGGAAGTAGAAAAGGAAGAATTATATGAACACAGAACTTCCTTGCCTTTGCCACAGAAACATCTTTCATGACTGATGGACATGATATTTATGTGCCTCTGCCTTCAAACATTAACTTCCATAGATTATTCCTATTTCCTTTTCCCCTACTTCAGAGGCTTTGTAGCAGATCTCTTGGGAATTGCAAAACAAAAGAGTTGTCAAGAAAATAGCAAACAGTACAGGGATTTTTTGAAATTGTTTTATTATACAGTGTTGGCAATTGGAAATTTCACATTTAAAATAATTGAAATATTGTATCCAACAAGTCAAATACAGAAAACAGTTAATATTCTAAAAAGGAGCCAGCTAGTCAACGCAGAAACACATTAATGGAAAATACAGCTTTTAGTTACACTTAAAAAATTATAGATTTAGAATAAAACTTGAACCTGGTCCAGCAAATTGTAACAGGAAAACGCTTTTACACAGTTTAACAGACAGTCTTTGTGTAAAAAGTGATCTGTCAGTGTGAGCACAGGCATTGCCAGCAGCAGGTGGGATCTAAAGGATGTGCTTTACCAGCTACTGCAGGGATCACTGGAGTTATCCTCACACCTTCAGAGCATGGATGCTTCAAGGAGGGTTTTGCCAATGCAGTTGTAGAGGTCATGTACACGTGTTTGATTCCCTTTGGGTATTGTAAAGTGTTAAAGGAAGCTCCAGCTGGAAGCATTAGCTTGACTCAGAAAAGGTGCAGGATATTGCAGGATGCAGAGGTTGATGATTTGCACAACAGAAGTTGAGCTTTAAGAAGTAAAAGAGTTGTTGCAGCAGTGTTGTGAATGGTGAGACTCTGCTGTAACAGTAACTGAAAACTGATTGCAGTTCAGTGATTGATGCTTCCAGTTCTGCACATGTGAAACTTCTGTTAATAAGTAATGACAGGAATAGGCCCTTTGTCTACCAGGTGTGTTCTGGCTGTTAATAAAAATCTAAAATAATTTTACTTTTCAGGAAGTGTTTAAATCTTTGCAAAAGAAGTTTCTACTTGACACTAACAAATCACTTTTTCTAGTGAAACATTAAGTGAACAGTCGTAAACATTACACAAAACAGAAAAAACCCTACTCAATACAGTTTGTACACACTACTCAACATTTTTCAGTTGTTGGGTGATTTTTTTCCTTGACCATATTGATCCTGTCTTGTATAATGGTTCTAGTGTAAAGGCACAGGTTGGTTAGGAAAGAAAAGCCTGCATCTCTGTCTCTCTGCTTTGTGGTGATTATTTTCTTTTTGCATGTTGTTTGTTGTTCCTCACTTTTCTGACTCTGACATGAAAATTATCAATCTCAGCCATTCATTAAAAAAAGTGTCAGACATCACATTAATATACAGAAGTGACTGAAGTTTATTCTNATGTCAGACATCACTGAAAAGCACATTAATACACAGAAGTGACTGAAGTTTATTCTTACTTTAGGGTATTCCTTCAACCTATTTTGTTAAATATTTGGAAGATTTCATTTCTCAGAAGTGCAGAGCACTTGTGCTCTCTTTCTCAGTGTACTTCATTCATTGGAATCTGTATTTTCAAAGAACTTGCTAAGTTTATGTGCAGAATTTGCTTTTAGAGTGCATGGAAATCTAACAACAGGACAATTATTTTGGAAAACAATGCAATGTTCCATTGAAGTTTAGAAGGGTGAGGAATGTAAACCAGACTGCAGCAGTCTCTGATGTATATTAAAATAACACAGTGATTGTTCTGTTTGCATTTCCTTATACATCCTCAACATGTCTCTGTCCCTTCATGTACACCTTCCATTAAAAACAATAAAAATTCAGCACTCAGTTGGACTCAGCTAAGTGAAGAATAATAAATTTGATCACCTGGTTTGTGCCAAAATACAAAACTAAGAAGTACAGCTCTGAATTAAATATAATCTATGTGATTCTTCTTTTTAATAAATAATAGAAAATAAAAGGTGAGAATAGAATTAGAATTAAATTTTAATTTTAAAGGAAAAAAACACAACAGTGGTGTGAGATTAGAACCCAATGTTTCTTTTGCTTAAGGCAATCAAGTGCACTTATTTCAATGCTTGATAAGAATGAATTCAGTGCTATTGTGGAAATCAGACCTCACAAAATTTCCATACAGACTAATGAAATATGGCCATTGTAGTTCTGACACAGCATCAGATTTTTGCTAGTCATTTTCAACTTTTAGCATTTAACTTTACTTTTTTTGTTTTACAATCTGGACTGTGAATTGCAAAGGAAATGCTGGAATTAATTCATTCTGGTTTGTACAGATAATTGATTGAGCACAGGCATTTTTGTAAACAGAGATTTTTTTCTTTTCAGCCTTAAACAACAAAACCCAACATCTCCAGTTGTCATAGTTCAAAACATTTTGTTAAAGTCCACCTAGAACTGTAATTTAAGAAAGATTGAAAACAAATTCTTATGATATTTTTTCCTGTTTTTAAAGTATTGAATCATCATGAAGCCTTTGGAAGTAGTTGAAGCTCTCAGAAAAAAAGAAATTTCAATTTTACCCAAGACTTCATGAGGATGTCTCTATATCTTGGCAGTTAGAGCAGAAGGAAAAACTGTGCCCAGAACTTACAATATGCAGGTGCTGCTGATATAAATAGATTAAAAAGAAACTTTTTTCTTGTATACAATTCTTCTTAGCTATCAATCTTAATTTTAGGCTGTGGCTACTAGTAGGTGCTTTTTTTCACTAATCAAAATAATTGTAACAAAATATCATTATTGATTTTAAAGTTACTGGGTTCATAAAAGTTCTGACATTTCACAAGTTATCAAAAGCGAATCGAAGCTTTTAAGACTCACAATTTTGAGACACAAAAGAAACTGGGAGGTAGACAGATGTTTTGAGGATAAACTGATATTTTTTTTGTCTAAGGCATGATGCCATTGTGTGTTTAGAGCAGTGGAAAGGCTGCTGATTAATCCTATTTCAATTCCAGAGCTGCTCCTGCTCACGGAAGACTTTCAATGCACTTTTGGTCTTTGTCAATGTGACCTTCTCTTCCCCTTCTCCTCTCCTCTCTTTAGCAACACAACTGGAAGTGCTTTAGTAATTTCTGCCCATTACTGTAGACAGGAATGTTCTTAACCAGTAAGAAAATACTATAAAATAGTAGGTATTGGAGTTGGAGATATGTGCTCTTTTGGTGCATATTTTGCAAAGAATGGTAAAAAGACAGACAACATGACCCCAACAATTGCCAGCATGTACCCCCATCCAATCTGGCAGTCTCCTGCATAGTAGATGTCTGAGTTCTCACAGAATCTCTTCACAGTAGCAGAGTTGAAACCAAAAGGGTAAACCAAAAGCCCAGAAGCCATTATGAACACTAGAGAGGAGAAAAAAAAAAATCACACCAGTTATTATCAAACATTATTTCCTTTGGAAAAAAATAAATCCTTCTTTTAGAAAGGCAGATATAGATATTATATTAAAATCAGTGACAAAATCATAGCTTATAAAACCCCCTTGTGATTGGCTGATTATCCTCCTTTTCATAATTACCTCTTATGGACAGCAGTGGTGTCACAAGGCAGCAAGTTGGGGTTTTGTTCATGAGAACTCTTGCCATTAAATAACTTCAGAAACGCTGTGATCCAAATTATGTAGCCATGGAAAAAGTAAGGTGGTTCAGATACAATGGAATCCAGAGGAGAAGAATTCCTAAGTTGGCAGATTCCAAACCAGCTTCACTTTCTTCTCAACAGCATTTTTGTGCTTGAGACAAACAATTACTTTGTTCTGCCAAATAGAAACTTCCAATGAAAGAGTTCAAATACAGTTTTTTCAGATTCTGCTGATAAGGTTCTGATAATGTGAGACTCATTAGTACCAACTCAAATTGTTTAAAACATCCTGCATTTGAACAACTGATGAAAAACAACACCATTTATCTTCTGTTTATTTATTTATTTTATGTCTCTTGATATTGGAAAGCCAGGCTTGCCTCCTGCAATTAGTCCCTGTTGGCTTTTAATAGAACTTCACAGATTTTAGTCTTTAAGGAATCCATGGCATATTCAATTATCAGCTTGCACAGGTAATTGAATCAACAGCAGAACCACTTTTCTAACTCTGAAAATAAGACTGCCCAAGGTAGAATTCATGAATAAGATAAAGATACATTAAAATCCTCCAGGAAGATCTCTTGGAACCTGATTGTTTCCACCTTGGAAGTGAAGAGGGGCTGAGCCAGGCTGTGTGAGGGGTTTCACCACCTTTTGTTTGACAGAGCACTGAGAAACCACATTTTCTTTTCCATCCCTTCTGCTAATCAATTCCCACTGTATTTAAAATCTCTATTTTAAAAGGCTTTATTTTATATACTAAAAAGATACCATGGAGCAGTCCCTTTTCCTCTCTTCTCCTTTTACCAGGACAGTGTTTTGTTGAAATTCAGGGTAGTGATTCAAGAAGCAACCAGAATTAACAGTTATGTTTGAGCTGATAGATAATTCATAACCAGCAAACATCTAATGAAACATTAGGAGCATAAAACAAACACCACATGCTATTCTCTGGGTTTTGATTGCCTTTCAGGTGGAGCACATACAGATTACTGCAATTATAATATTGGAGGGGCTTAATCTTAAAAGTATCCACTGAAAAAGGGCAATCACTCCTTAATCTTTTTAAATTAAAAAACTTTAATAGGCTTGAGGGACAGATGAAGTCAAAAAGTTTAACACACAGCCTGACAAGTCCCTGAATAATTTGAATTAAACCTTTCCTTCGAGTCCAAATGGAACTGCTGAGTTAATCCCTTGTAGAAATGAATAAGATGAAGAAAATGGAAATGAAAAGGAGAGAAAGTGGAGCAGCAGCAAAGTCTGTTTCCCTCTGGGTATCTCCCAATTGGGCACAAAGAGAAGCTGCCTGCCAAGGGGTGGAACTGTCTGAGAGCCAAGTGTTTCACCTGCTCCAGCAGCCACCCTCTGTCCTTCAGACCTCAGGAATCACTTTGCATTGCTTGCTGTGGCCTCTTCCCAAGCACAAGGTGGGTGAGAGGTGCTGCTGCAGTAAGGGAAAAGCCCTTCCCAGCACCAGCAGCATCCTGGGCCAGGCTCACAATTCCTGATCCTGCAGCAGCTGCCCCTGCTGGGGGTGCCCAGGGCAGGGGGAACTCGTGGATCTGAGATTTCAGCAGCTGAGTCCCTGCATTTGGGGCCTGACAGTCACCAGACATGCTGAAGCTGAAAGCAATGAGTTCTGTAATGCACATCTCCCTAACTGCATGTGTGACACCCCTAAAAACAAGAGAAAATGAAAATACACTAAAAATGAAGCTAAACCAGACAAGGACAAGGAGTGATAGTTTTAAATTAAAACTGGGTAGATTCAGAGTTGATAGGAGGAAGAAATATTTCATGGTAAAGCACCAGCACAGGCTGCCCGTCCCTGGAAGCATCCAAGGTCAGGTTGGACAGGGCTCTGAGCAATCTTCTCTAGTTGAAGACATCCCTGTTTGCTCCAGGGGAACCTTTACAGCTTCCAACCCAAACTGTTCCATGATTCTGTATTCTTGTTCAGTACAGAGCTTTCCCAAAAGACCTGAGGGCCCAGCACAGCCTGAGAGCCACCTTGCATACCCAGGAAAATTCCAGAGCATGTCCTTCTGTGCCAGAAACATGGGAAATAACTCAAAAAAAGGCAGACTTTTCCTACTGCTGTCATAAATAGCAGTGAGAGTGTTAAACCTCAAACTAATCCCTGTTAATCCTGGGACCTGTGCAGTTGTAGGTTCACTGTGACACAGCTGGGACGTGGAACAGGGGCTGCCCAAGAGCCTGTGGTGCACAGGGGGTGCTCAGCACAGCCACAGTTTAACCCAGGATGCTCCACTGCTCCAGGAATCTGAAACAGCCCCGGGGTGCAAAACCTTCTGTGAAATGTTGGGAAAGGGAGCCAGTTTTACAAGGAACAGCCACTGCTCTAAGCAAGAAGCAGGTCTAAAATTAAAATTTCAGTTTGTTCATCTTCTCAGAGCCAAAATAGCATCTCATTCGATGAAAAAAAAAAAAGCAGAAATAGAAACAATCCTTTCAGTCATAAAATCCTTTCCTAAGTGTTAAATTTCACTGCTTTTCTGACACTGTCTCAACCCCTTGCTCTGTTTCACATATCTGTTCCATACATGTTTTCTTTTTGATTGGGTTACACAGAATTGTTTTGAAGGCTGTGTTTTGCAGTGTTTTGATTACCACTTGGTGCTGATGTTGCGTGGTGTGATTTAATGGAAGCAGCTTCATTTTTTTTCCCAAGGCTAGAAATAATCTGTCACAGCTGAATGTACGTGTTCTTCTCATCTCAAACGGGCTAAAAAGTTACCCATGGTTTCATATCCTCAGGCATGTCATGGAATGACCTCATTATTCTCATTTAGGTGCCCTCTTTCTTCCAAAGGCTCCAAATATTGAATAGCCCCGTTATTATCCGCAGGAGCCGAGCTTTCAGGCGTGGTGCTAATGACTGCCTAATGGTGCTGTCTGTCAGCAGCACAGCGAGCTGGGACAGCGCACAAAGGAACGCTGGGGCTCCATTTAGGCTCCTCGTGTAACACTCACGCCTCTGCACGGCTTCCCAACAACAACAAACATCACGTTCAGAGGTGTGAGAACACGGCAGAGAATGGTGCTCACCCTTCTGCGGGGTGTGATCCCGCTGTCACACGAGGGGACAGACCCAAACAACTTCTCCGGGTCTGTTCTGCAGCAGGAAGCCCTGGGGTGTGAGGGGACTTGCTGCTAAAATGCAGAGTTGTTTATTAATTTGATTGATTAATCATTTGATTGATCCCATCAGTTATGAAATCTGGTTAAAAAGAACTCTTTGTTTGTTTTGTTTATGATGTGCCACACAGGTGTTTGTTACTGCTGCCTTCTCCCCACCTGAGCCCTGTGCAGTAACTCACAGCCACTGCTGATGGCAGCCCGGAGACAAGGCCAAGCACATTGCTCCAACTGTAAGTCATGTTTTATTTCTGCTTTCTAATCCCAAACTGTTACAATCTCACCCTCATCCTCTCTGCTTCCCTGGTGTCCTACAGCCAGAGGGTAAATGGCAGTTTCTCCTCTGAAGGGCTTGCTAACCAAAGCCTGGTTTTATTTTTAAAATTAGGTTTCTAAACAACATCACTTTAATAGGAATAAGGTATTATTTGAAAGAAGGACACTTCTTTTTAGGGAAAACAGGGCTTTTTGTAGGAAAAAATGTAAAGTGTTGGTGAAAATACTGAATCAATGACACTTCTAGGTGGGGAAAATACCATTTTCTGCTATTTTAAAATTAATAATATATAACTCTTTGTCATTGCAATGGTTTATTCATTTCATTAAGCTGCTGCACAACTGTTTAATTATTTAAATCTCTCACACCATTTTCAAGTGGATTTTAAACCAAAGCAAAGCAATGCAGTTCTCAGGAGTGTGTGCAGAGGGCACCAATGTACAACACTCTCAGATACCATGACAAAAAAAAGGCTGTTTCCATTCCACTCCTTTTGGCAAGACTGATGGAGTTCCCAACATCTGAAACACACTCATTGAATAGTTCTGTATTGTGAAGCAGCAGTGTTTAAACTGGGCTAAGCTTATGTTTATCCTTCCATACTAATGCTGAAATGGATGGAAATCCAAAGGTGCCTCAAAACAGAGAACAAAAATCTCTTTTATTTTATTGTGTTTGTTAATATGTTTAGGTGATGTGTAGTAGTGAAATGTGCTGTGTGCATGAATTCCCCTCCCGAAATTACTGCTGTAAGAAGATTAGTTTGTCTTAGAAATGTAATTTGCTTACTTTAGGAGTGTATTATATTCCTGATGCTTGTGACAATGATGGATTAATTGCAAGCTTGTGGGACATATCAGACAATCACTGGAATGAGGGTTGAATCACAGGCAAGCAAGGGTATTATTCCAACCCTATTACAGATTGTCACAGTCTTATGTCTTCTTGGAAGATTTTTATTGACAGAGCTTAATCTACCAAAGCAATTTTCACTCATCTCATCAAGAAGTTTCCTCTTACATATAATCCATTATCTCCCTTATTAAACCTGGCAGTTCTTCATATGCACTATCAGTTGACTTGGAATAACACATTTCCTCTCAGGTTCACACATTTTATTCACCTAATAATTTTATTAGCTGCTCTCCAGGTTTTCTTTATGTTTGTGTGATTTTCCTTACATGATCTTAAATGAGAAAGCAGGTGCTGATCCAAAGGCACAGACAGCTTAACAACAAGCCAGAAATGCAGGTGACAGGGAAATCCTGGCAGCCAATAACAAAGCCAGATCTTCAAAATATCACCTCTTGTCCTACTGCCCTGGCTGCACTCAATCCTTCCCAGCTCTATTCCCAAGCAAGTATTTTTGTAGCATGCCTGAAGGGTTTCTACATTTGGGGTATTTTGGATAAATTCCCTTGTCCAAAAAGAAGGTACCTCTATTTCTCTTCCATATCTATCCCTTGAAGACAGAGCCAAGTAGGATCCAAGGTTTTTGTCAGTAATAGCTGCACATCAGTGTACAAATAGGAACAAGATGGAATTCTGAGCTTATCCAAAAATTAGTGATTTCCTTTTGGCTACTTCAGGAAAGGAGGAATTACCCAGAGTAATCTGGGGAGATCTGAAATAGATCTAAAATCAGCAGGCATAGTTTTAAATGCCTATTACATATAAATAAAACAAACAGGGAAGTGACTGTAAAATAACAACAAAGTGACCTCTCAAAGATAAAAGAAACCAGACTCAAATCCTGCTGTTACAGCAGCTGAACTTTGGAGGATGAGGCAAACAGGGACACTGTTAAATGCCATTCTGCTCTGCTGAACTCATGGCAGGTACCTGGAGTTCAAACTCTTGGAAGCAGCCCTAGCAATTATTCCCTGCAAGGAATCCAAAAGGAAGAGCAGGAAAAAGGGATAATAATGCCCATACACCTGCTATAAAGATGTAGCTGCCTTCCTTTGTAACTGAATAAAGAGCTGGAACTCCTAATAATGGCACAGTCACTTCTAACATATCACACTTTAGCTTTTCTTTGTAAAGAATTATTCCACTGGCATCATTTCAGTCCAACATGTTGAGATTTGAGGAGCTTCTATCAGTGCTGGACTGGTGCCAAAGGAGTAGATTATAGCAGTTCCTTTTCTGGCTCTTCTAAATAGTGCAACTCACAAGTTAGCAGCTGTAATATAAATGCAGTTATAAGGAGAGCTGTGTAGCTTGTCAGAGCTCTTTGTAGCTAACAAAGGGAATGGGTTCCTTTGTACAATGTCTCCAAACTCTGTGTTTAAAGAAATGCTGAGTCTGGGACTCCAGCTCACAAGCTGCATCAGATATAGTAGGTTGTGTTTTTATATATGTACATACATTAAAATTATGGGGGAATATGTGTATATCAAAAGCTGGGCAATGTTTTCCATTTCAGTTTATTTGGATTTAGCTGAGGTAGAGTAGGAACACGTTACTTTAAATAAAGCTAGCACCAAAATAAAGGTGTCCATGCACCTTTTTTACACAAATATTTTAGTGCCACAAAAATACCCCACTCAGGTTTTGTTGGCACAAGTCCCTCATTCCACAAATAGCCTGTTTCAGAAATGTCAGACAATTGCAGGAATAGCTGAATCTATCTTACTTATTAACTGAAGGGAGTGGAATCTGACTATCCAGACTTTAGAAAAGAAATTCTCTGAAGCCATCACAGAGGTAATTGGGCTTGGTAATTACTGCATTAGCTGCAAGTTTATTAAGGGCCACAAAAGGAAATGCCATCCCTGTGACCTTTGAGGCTGCATTTCCCAGCACGTTTTGTACATGAGAACAAATGATGGAACTGGACTATTTCTGCCCAGTGAGTGGTAGCTATGGTGAGGATTTATGGCAGTAATCTGGTAATCTATGGGCCTAATCACACAGTTACAGAGTTGTGTGTCATTGACTGGGAAAGCCTGAAATGATGTAGCACTGTGTGGACTGTGGTGAAGGAGTGATTTCCTCATCTGCAAGGTGAGGAGAAATACAGCCTCTTTAGCAGGCTGTAAAAGAGAGACAAGAGCTAATGTTTCTCAAAATAGCAGCATGTTACATGACATTTTACAAGAGTCAGAGAGCTAAGAAATGGGGACTGCCAGATGCATTCTCATTTGGAAACCATTATCATTCTCTTCTTTTGTACTGCTTCAATAATTACATAGATTTTTCTATTTATTTCTTTTGGAAATTATTTAAGTCATGCTCACTTCATCTCTCTCTCAGAGCAGCAAACACAGAAGCAGACTAATAATGTAATATTGACATATTTAAGTGTTGGATTCTTTAGCTGAGAGCAGCATGTTCAGAATGTATGGTGCCTGTGATGTGCCTGTGTTCCCTTATCTTTGTGTCACATTTAATTCAACAGTTAAGAAGTGCTAATAAAAAGTGCATATTTCAGTTGTTCTATTTTAGGTAAACATAACATGGTACACATTTTCTAAGCAATGCACATTTCTACAAATAGAAATCAGGGTGGCAAACACTTTGCTTCTCTTCTTAATTAACCTATCCTTGCCAAAAGCTGCTATGTTCTTCAGCATGAGCAGGGAATGAAACTGATGACTGAAAATTTAAATTAAATGCTTTTTCCTGTGATCTTTTGGCTGAGAACAAGAGCAGCTTCCACCTCCCATCTGATGCATTCCCTAGCAAAAGAAAGAGTGTCAGCCTGGCTCCACGTGCAGCTGGAGGGAGTGAGGGAACAGCCACATTTATTTTGTGTTCCCTTTGGAGCCAGCTCACCTGGGAAAGGGGAGATGCTGCCCAGCCTGCAGCAGGTCTTGGCTCCTGCTCTGCCTGTCAAATCCAAGTCCTTAAATAGCTATTTAGAACAGGGGCTGAGGTCCAACAGACAGGCAGTGATGTGTGGATCACCTGAAATGTCATGATTCCACATGACATATTTGCTCCCTTCTCCTCCCCACCTGCTCAGCCCACAGGCCTGCTTTAAATCAATCTTTTCACCTCTCCCAAGACTCACAATTTTAGCAGAGCAGACACTGATGAAAACAGATTTATAATGAAGCTGGTGGCCATTAAATACCAGCCTTCCACCAGAGGTGACCTTATTGTAAAACCTTGTGGAGTGAATTTATTTTGACTTTGCCCATTCTCTGCCTTGTCTCACACTCTGGCAGCCCAGGCAGTGGTGGTGGGAGGTCTGAGAATAAAGCCCACGTCTCACTTCATTACAGCTGCACTCCACATCCCAGCAGTCTCCCAGCCTCAGGGAGATCACATTCATTACCTCTTTCAGAGACATGGATTTTACATATATGCCTGAAAGGTGATTAGAATCCCTGACACAACTGTGTTTTATCTGGAATGCAACCATGAAAAATACATGCCCAAAACAAAAAAGACATCCTACATCCTTCTCCTAATTGATTTAAGCTACAAAGACCAGCTTCAGTTTTCCCAGGGCGTAGGAACTACCAGGAAGACACAAATTGCATGTTTTCAAATCTCCTCATGAAAACTGCTTGACAGGGGGTTGAAAGCAGAGTTTTCTGTTTCTCAGCTGTCCCAGCCCTGTGAATGTCAGCAGTCAGCAGAGGCTCACGTGCCACCACCTGACCATAAAGAACAGTTCTGTAACAACCCTCATTTCATGCTGCTGATCCCAGCCCACCATAAATCAGCCACACCACGAGTGATGTTGGAAATAATTGTCTGCTCCAGAGCTCCTCTCTCACAGCCCAGGTGTAGGCACACACATGCCCTGTGCTGCTGCAGGGGGTGAGAGCAGCACCTCAAGCACTGATGTTCCCTGAGTGCTGGGGAGATTTAATGCTGCACTCTGGAACAGTGCAGGGGTACCCATTCTGTGGTTTTAAAAACATTATTAATGGAGTCAGCTCTGGTTTGATCCAGATGCTCTCTGCAGATGGAAAATGGGATAGCAACTGCTACTTCACTGGAAATGCAGCAGGTCATCCCAGCACTGATCCTCAGGTGCACATGGCACTCTGATCCATTCTCTCCCACCCTCTTTCTAATACCCAGATTTTTTTTCCCTGAGCAGGGTTTGTTCTCACTGATGGCTGTTTGTGCCAGTGAATCAGCACAGCACATCTGATGTTTGATTTCAGCCTTGTTTGACCCCTGTGTTCTTTAACCAAGTCTTACACAGAAACTTTGAGTAATGTCCTGCTAAAATCTGTGGCCAGAACTGTCCTGGACTGGTTGTGCTGCTCCAGCCACCTCAATTAACAGCAGATCAGCCTTAGAGAGCCCAGCCACATCTCACACAAGAGCTGAATTTAGTCCAAAGCTGCTGGAACAAAGTAGTAAAACAATAAAATAAATAGTTGTGTTCTGATGCAGAGCTACCTAGATTAGAAAAATCATGTTGAAATCCAGAGCAGTGATAGAAATGCCCCAAATTACCAACTAAATGAAAGTGTTTGGGGATATCTGATCCTTCTTATCAGGTTGGCCCAGCTGCACAATTTCCCATCTCCAATTATACCAGAAGGCCCTCACTTCCTCCTTCATTAATGCATTTGAAGGATTTAATGAGTTACTTCATCAGGTTAATAAATCCCCTCCATAATTTTACTACACTTTGATACCCTTATTCAAGAGGTGCAGTTAACAAATGATCATCATTTATATTTCTTGACAGAATAACTTAGTTAATAAATTTGGCCCATGAAATCCAGAATTCATAAATAAACTATGGGGACAATTGAATGTCTGCATGGAGGAGGGGTTTTTCCTATCTCTGGTTGTGTCTCTGGTGCCTTTTGGCACTGTCCTGCTCCCCACTGAGTGCTGAGGGGGCTGCAGCTGCTGCAGCCACTGGACACATCCCATATTCATTTGCTCCAGCACTCCCTCAGGTGTCAAACCCAGCTCCATAAAGGCTGTGCCATTCCTTGAGGCTAAGCTCTTTAGCTGATTTTGAGCAGGTGCACTGACACTGTCAGAAATAAGAATTCTATCCTGGAAATTATTTTAAAACTGAATTGAATTGGTTGCCATGCCATTTTTTTTTCCCTGTGGCATTATAGTAAATGACATCATCAACAAAATAACCTTAGGGGCAAGGGTGTTTTCAGAATCTTAACCTCTGAGTGGCCAGCAGTATTACAGCTTCCTATTACCAGATTAATAATATTTATGGTAGGTAGACTGCAAGAATGGGATCATACTATTTATTTACTTTACTGTTGAAAGCCACCTCTGGCAAGAACAAATTTCCCATTAATCACCACCTTATCTCTGTAAGAAAGAGTTACTCTCAAGGACATCTGTATTATTCCCATTGTTTTATTAATACAAGAATAGCTCTGCTGTGGACTTTTTGACATTGAACTTTATTTATTTTCTGGATTTTCTTTTTTAAGGGGAGCTGAAATGCCTAAATAAACACTGAACTTCCTTAATAAATGAACTACTTAAGACTCCAACTGTAGCAAAGATCCCAGTATTTCCCTGATAATGCAAATCAGTATCTCTCTCTTCCCTTTTTTATCAGCTGAAACTCCAGATATGAATTTTGAGTTTCTTCTGGGAGTGCAGATGACCTTGTTAAGTTGTGAGAGTGCCAGAAAAGTGGTGCCCTCCAGTCTAGGGGGTCAGAGAAGTGAAGCCAATTTCTAAGCTCAGGTCTTATAATCAAAGAAATGCATATTTCTCTCTCCTTTCTCATAGGCTTTAGCCAGCATTTGAAACATTACCTGTTATATTGGGCTGCAGGATGATTTCTTTTTCTAATTTTTTAAGAGCACTACATCATATATTTTCAACTTTAAAAAGAGAAATCAATGTAGATCCAGCAGAGGATAATATCAGAGAAATTCCCTTTCATGTGAGAAAAGCATCAGTGGAATTCCTAAGCCTTCCACAAGCCTTATGCAGTACCAGAATGAGGTGGTTGTGCCAGTAGAAGGGGTATCAATTAATGTTCATTTGCTGTTAAATTAGGTGTCCAGCACAGAACAACGGTGAGACACTGCTGTGGGTGGGAGGAACCCCTGATTTGAGTGGACACACTCCCTGCTGCCTCCCAACCTCAGGCCCTGCTCCTACAGCAGTTACTCTGCAGCCTGGCAGGGGTGATGGAAGCAGGAATCTGTTTGCAGAGTGCAAGGTGAGCTCTCAAACAGAGCAAAGGGCTCTGTGCTGGCCCTGCTGTGCTGCTCAGTGCAGACCACGGGGGTGTGAGGATGCCCTGGGGACAGTGCCAGCCCTGCAGCTGGGTTTGTGTCACTGCAGCAGCCAGCCCTGCTCAGAGCTGGGACCCCCTGCCTCAGGCTGAGACTGCCAACCCCACACACAGCACTGAGGAACACCCCAGGCAGGCCCTGCCAAAAAAACCCCAGCATTTCCATCTTCCTGCATTTAAATGTTTGAGGTAATAACATCTATGGGGTAGCACAGGAAAATAAACTGAAATCCATCATTTGTCATCTCAGGATACTGAATCACACCATTACTGAAAGAGATACAGAGAATTGTGCCCAATAAACAGAGTGTACTTTGCACAATTTGCTTTGCATTTCCCACAGCCTGCAACAAGAACAGGGCAGTCAGGCTCCTTAATGATCATAATATATGTACAGAAAGAGCAGTTCCCTGAGGGCTCCTGATTAATCAGGAAAATGCTCATTTGTTCTGGCAGAAGTGATGTGCATCTGGGCAGGGCAGATGATGAACCCTGAGTGCACACATCAGCCAGCAAGGGCCAAAAGTTTCCATTCATTGAACTCATTTTCCCTCTAAGAAATGTCTCAGCACAGCACAGGACACAACAGCACTTGTTCTTGTCCCACTTCCATCAGGGTTTTGTCTGACAAAGAGGCTCCACATCCATTTTAGAGGCTCTAAATGCTCTCAGCTCCCAAATTAAGCCATTTCTGCTGCTTGCTCAGATACCCCATTCAGGGGAGGACACGAGGCCTCAGCTGCTCTATCTGATCACTGTGCAAGAGACTTGGGAACAAGCTGGAACATTTAAAGGATTTTTCACCAGCTGATCTAAATCCCTGCCTGTTTTTTAGTACCCAAGAAGCTGCCTACTGATTGCAATCCTTCCTCCACTCCATCAGAGCCACATTAATTCTGTGGTTTGGCACAGCTGTTGCCATCTAGAAGTCTGCAGTGTGGCATTTGAAATCCTTATTTCAGATTTTTATTTTCTATTCTGAGTTGGAAGTCTGCTAGTAATGAGGTGAATCCTCTGTGCCTGACACGTATTTCCCTTAGTGCTCATTTTTAAATTAGCCACAGAAAGGACAAACTAAAAGCAGATGTGTCATATTTTTCCTCTGTGTGTTTGGAAGCTCACTCATGGAAATATCTTTGTCAGATAAATGAATTCCAGGTTACTGGGATAAACAGATGCAATAAAATACTCGTGTGTGGAAGAAACCCTTACAAAAATGTGATCCAACAGCTCTTCAAGGAAATTGCCATGTAAGAGATCCAGCTTTGAGGCTTACCTCAGGCTTTTGCATAACATGATAGTTGGTACTTTAAACTGCAGAAAATGGGATGGGATCTTTGGGTATTTTTCCCCTTGCTTTTTCAATTTCATGGGATCAGCAGAAAGGGAAAGGAACCAAAGCTGAACTAATGCTGTGCTTTTGCCTCCACCACTGCCTGAGCACAGGGCAGGGATTGCTTGGTGGAGAACTGAGGATCTATTACCCTTCTTATGGGCATCTCAGAATTGCCAGAAAATGTGGATTTTGGATTTGTTTTTAGCATAAGAAAGAGGAAAACCAGAAATAAATGAGAAGGCTGAAATATAATCGAAAACCAGTAGTTATTTAGTTTGGCTACTGATTTATTAATTTATTACAGTTAAATACTGGGGAATAAACCCTCACTTAAAAATGTTCCTCAGCTCTAGGCAGGATTATTTACAGGAAATAAAAACAGTTAAAGAATTACAATGAAATCCTGCACGTACTGACTCAACAGAAACGTTGCCACCGACCTCATCAGGCCAGGTTTTAGCCCCAGATATCTCCAAAGCACCACAATTCTCTTGCAGTGTGACTAGCAGATTAATATCTGGCAACACCAGTTTATCTTTCCCTACAGAATCCTTAATTTTTATGCAGCCAGCCTAAAAACTTTGCTCCACAAGTTTGTGTTCCAGTGCAAACCAGGCAATATTCCATGCTCCTTTCAGGCTTTGCTCACTGTCACCATTCCCATTTGGCTTAAGCACCTCCTGAAATTATTATTTTGCCTCCGTGTCCCTTATAAGAATATTTTTCCTCTGAGGTCTCTGCTTTCTCAGCAGCAATTTTAAGGCATTTCAGGCTATAGAAGAAATATAAAATAAACCCTGTGCTCATATATATCACAAGCATGATCTTTTAACCCTGTCCTTGGAAAACCCAGAAGCATTTGCTGCACTTCAGGGATTCTCCATATGCTTTTGCAAGGAACATTTTGCACCTGCCAGCACCACGCAGGACAAACAGCAGCATTGCAGGATGAAACATTAACTAATTGACACAAAGCCTTAGGTGGTCTATTAGCCCTTCATAAAAGCAGGAATGTGTAATTACTGCATCCAGGACAGAATTCAATCTGATGGACTACACAGAAGCAATGAGTGAAACAATCAACAACAAAGCCCGAGTGAACTGCTCTGATGGGAAGCCATCAGAGGCTGAATGGCTCTGACAGCTCAGGTTTTGCTCTCCTGGGGATGTTTGCCTCTGTTTGGGGACGTGTCCAGCCCAAACTTTTCCCTCAGTGCAGACAGGTGAGCTCCTGTCAGAGTCACTGCCCTGCTGCAGGTCCTGTAAGATCCAAGCACCAGCCAAACAACCTGCTCAGCACAGGAGTACCCTTCTAGCATCATTAATTTTATAATCCATCCTTTCTCCCGTGTCTCTGGACACAGTGCTTGCTCCTCCAAGCCTGATGCCATTTCAGGAGGATGCAGCTCAGTGGAGCACCACTGCCAATGGGGCAGTGCAGCAGATGCTGTCCCTGATGGAATGGCTGCTCCACAGGCTTTAGTTCATTAAGGTAATTGCAACTGGCCTGTGCCACAGTGCACAGTTACATTTGAGATGGTAAAATCCATCCAGAAGGAAAGCATCTCCCCTCTGCAGCTCTCCAGCCACGCAGGTTAATTGTGAGTACTTTGCAGTGCCTGTGGTAAGGCAGGATCCTGGGGGCTTTCTGTCACAGCTCCCCTCCACCATTTGATTTAATGCCCTCCATGAACAATTGCATCTCAGTGCTTGTAATAAGGAAATGCCATAAAGGTACCTGCTGCCTGCTCCAACATCTTTTGGCTTTGACAGCTCAAATTTACAGCTTTAATTCAGCAGCCTGGAAGCTTGGTATTCTGTACACACACGGGGAAAGGCTGGCAGAACAATATTTTATAGGAGTTCACCTGTGCTCAGTGATTCAGGGAGGATATAACCCCTTGGACCTTGTGAAATGACTTGCAGACAAATTCCAGATTGTCCAGTGGCAAATCACAAAGTTCTAATCAAATCCCAGTGTGCCTGGATGTGTTCACTGGAATGTTTTGCTTTTGTGGCATAAAAAAGGATGAACTTTCAGCAGCTTGACCAAGTGCTCAGCTGGGTTCTCTGCATCCCCAGCAGGAGGAGGAAAGGGCCCTTCACAGCAAGTCTGATCTCCCTGCTCCACATCCCCAAGCATCTGTTGAAATCCAGACCAGCAGAGCTGAACCACAGAGCTGAATGTGCCCCTGTGAAAGTGCTGCCACACCAGCACTGCCTGCGAGGCTCTGCACAAAGCAGCTGTGGGGTTTCTGTGCTGTGCACGTGGCTGCCATGCCCAGGACAATGTCACCCTGCTGAGCAGCTGGACAGGAGCTGGGGAGGGGAGGAGAACCCCAGGCACTGCCCAGGCTGCTCTTTGACACTCTGCTCCTTTTGCAATCCAATTTACAACCCCCCTGTCCCTGCTGTGTTCCCAGGGGTCACGTTGGGGGCTGTCACAAACTGCAAATGTCCCCAGTCTGGGCAGGAGATGCAGCTGTTTATTGAGCTCTGCTGTCACTGCAGCAAAAGGACTCGAGGACTTCCTTAAAAAAACCTCTTATTTATTGTATCATAGATTACCTTAATGCCTTTTAACTGGGAGCTGCTTTGAAATACTGCACAAACATTACAGGATGGTCCTGAATAATGGGGATTTAAACAGAATCTAACAAGGAAAACATAAATATTGGATGGAAAGAGAAAAAAGCATCTGTTGAAATCTTCAGCAAAGGAGTATTCTTAGGAAAAGGCTGCACTCCTGAGCTTTTACAGCACATCTTGCATATGGGAGTCAGTGCAAGTGTGTATCTGGCACAACTTTTGCACTGTACCAGTTGTTATTTGATGGCATTAGTTTTGTTTTCTGCTTTAATCTGTAGCAGAGAGATGGAAAATTAGATTTGCACCAACCTCTCTGTGTGTCAGCACAGGCTTTGCTGTGCCAGATAAAGTCTAGGAGAACTACAGCTACACATCCCTGTTTGAACAAGAAAAATATTTGAAGTATCTACGTGGTGAATGAAGGAGATATCTGAGGCATGCTGATTTAAACCTGGCCAGGTCCTTGTGTTCCTACAGGGGATAATTGTAGGTGAAATTTTCAACAGAACTGTATTAATCAGGGTAGGATCATCTGCCAGTGCCCTTCCCATCAGAACTCCAACAGCAGCAAGGAAATGAAGCAGTAATGACAGGCCTTTCATTTAGCCTCTTCAATCTCTTTTCTTAGGTATCCATATTTTAATGAGATTTACGTGCTTTTTAGAGTAGGAGACGTTTTGATGATCTTAGATACAGTCTCTAATTAAACATTCTGTAATTAACCTGGGTTTATCTATGTCAAATGCCAAGGAATTTGAGCAAGCCAGGTTAAGCCCTACTTTAAGACATTCAGGGAAGACAGTGTCTAACACCAGGTTTTCTAAAGCTGCCATGGGAGCAAAAGGATGTCCCTGTACCAGAGATTCCCTGTGCAGCAGAGCAAAGGAAAGCCCAGGCTGATGGTGCTGTGTCAAGGCTGCAGGGCTGGATGTGCTCCCAGCCCAGCTTCCCCTGCCTTGGTTGGAAATTCTTGCCTCTCTTGACTCATTCCATTTTTTTTTCCCCAACCTTTGATGAGATTCCCATATGGGCTGTGGCATCTGTGAGCCACAGATTACTTTAATCTGAAAAGAACGGGTTGGAAAATATACAGACAACATAAATGTACTGAGGGCTGAATGTCTTCATTCTCACATGCCAATGGATAACATTGCATCCCAGAGAAGGACATTTAAAATAATAATTGTAATGAATTTGTAGAGGGTCTGACTCCTGTCCCAGATCTATACCATACTCTCCTTCTCTTGCTACATCTGTGAAACATCCATTCTTTTTCCAGGGTGTAAATGATCTCATTTCTGTTGCTTTCCCTGCAACACAATGCCACGTTCATTCCTCCTTCGAAAATTTCAGGAAGAGGAGCAATTTGTAAGAATGACAGGAAAATGGCTTCTCATCTGTGTACACCACAGCAATCTGACACACAGAAAGAGGCTCTGGTGAGATACACAAATCTTAATTCCCACTGAGTTTCAAGCAGTTCAGATTTTTTAAAAAAAAGCCAGAAAAACAAAAAGCAAAACTGACATCAACCAATTGGATCATAAAGATTCTAATTCAGCACAGGTTAATTGAGAAGTCAGATTTACTGCTATCACTCCTGGAGAGGAGGGAGATAAGCCAACACAATGACTCTTTATCAACAATATGGGGACTTCATTTAAAGAGAGAGCATTAGGTTACAGGCTGGAAGATTAGTAGCAATCAGCCTGCTCTCAGAAAAGAAAATGCACTGGGTGATAAAGATAGAAGGCAGGAAGCTGGGTGCATAGAAATGAGGTTTGATGCCAGATATTACTGGTCAAATCGGAGCTATCTGTCAAGTTGGCACTGATCATTGCTGATGCACAATTATTATTACTCACCTGTGATCAGGTCATTTACCACTACCAAGCCAATGGTTCCTCCCACCCATTTCATTTGTTAATGGCATTTTAATGAAAAAAAAACCCTCCATCTAATACCTCTTTGAGATGACTAGCCATTGTGTAATAGTACATAATGGTATATGAAATACATTTTCTTTTTCCCAATCACCCATAAAAAGATATCAGCTGTTATTCTGTTCGTTAGCCACAGCCCCATAAATCTGAGAGCAGTTCTGCCTTTAGAGGTGGCAGGCTTATTTTTCCTTTCTCTTTGTGTGCCATGTGTTTTCCATACCAAAAAGTGCCTGTTTTGTTGCAAGTGACAGAAGGAGAATTTAAAGGGATGCTGGAGGATCATAAAGACTCCCTTCTATCCAATCCCAAGCATGCTTTCACCTTACTGTTCTGCTGACTAAAGAATTAGGAACTATTAATATTGTCTCTGCTGGCAGGTCAGAAAAATACTTATTCTGTAGTCGAGCAGATTAATCCAAAGGGGAAAATAACCCTGCAAAGCCCTGCAAAAGCTGCTGTCTAACCAATCCACTTTCCAAAGCCAGATGTTTCCAATCTGTTTAAGTGTTAATCTCATGATGTGTCTTTTTCTGCCTCCTGAAATGATTTCAGTATTGAACTATTAGAGAATTAAAATAATCAGGGCAGCTCTTATTTATGAAGGAGCTTTTTGGGTGAAGCCCTATCAGTGTGTTTGTCAGTCATGTGCTTGTGTTAATTATTGAGGCATATTGGGATCTCTCTTTAGGTTTTTTGATGGGCTCTGGGTACTGCCCAACTTTGGCTACTCTTTTTAAAGGCACTCAGAGTGAAATCAGAGGCAGGATAATGGTGGGTGAGTGGGCAGAGATTGAGGTCAGAGGTACAGTTTATTAGAGCCTGTGATGGCTATGGAAAGCAGATTTGCAAATGAAGGCTCTGCAATCCAGGCTGAGATCTACTCCATCAAAAACCATGAAAGGTGGTTATAGTTACCAATTCATCCTGAAAACTGGAGGGATTTTTTTCCTTCTCTCAGACACCTCCTTAGATCTTTTCTTGGCCCGACTTTGGTCTCCTGTGATAAAGAGCTGGTTTGAAATAGGACAGCCAGACTGTAAGTTTTTAGCTGAGACCCCTCCCATGGCAGGTGCTGATGAGCTCTGCTGTGTGCAGAATAATGGCTTGTGAGAGGAAGGGCACAAGAAAGGTCAGGAGGCAGCTCAGAAAGCTTTGCATTTCATGTCAAGGGTCTTAAAGGGTCTGGGAGGGCTGCAAAAACTTCCCTCTGGGGCTGCTGACTGACAGATCAGTGTCATGATTATAAACTGATTTTGATAAATCATGTTGATCTACTGTTTGCATGTGGCTTTAAAGAGAGCTGCTGGTGAGCCATGCATTCCTGTGGCATCCTAGAGCAAATCCTGAGGGGAAAAAGTGGATTATGCCTTGCTCTGTGTCCTGCCTGCACACAGGACAAGGGAGCAGGATCATCTGAGAGCAGAACCTCCACACCAGGAGCTGCCCAGCCTTAAAAGTGCTGTTCTCTCTTCCCATTTTGTGGATCTCCACAGACATCCCAGTCCCCCAAGGGCCATTTAACCCCTGAATCCTTCAGCAAACCCCTCTGCCTAAGGAGCAGGCAGCAGATTTTGGCTGTGGGAACTGGCTGGCAGAGAATACGTGCAGGATTCTGCATCTGTGCTTACCCACACAGGGTGAGGAGTTTATCGTGGAGCTCAAGGATGATTCCTTTGTAAGTGTGGTATGAGATGAGGAAGAGGAATCAGTTTAAAATTAAAATGAGGATTTTTCAACTAGTCCTTAATATTTATAAGGCTCCTTTTGCCTTACAGACAAAATCCTCAAGGAGAAGATGGAAAGCTGTTCATCCTTACTTCTTGTGCCTTTAGTTCAGCTTCTCATTGTTTATATTATTCTGAGCAAAATAACTGTTCTGGAAATGCAGTCATTTACAAAATGCAGTCTACTAAGCCTTAAACAGCAGAGACATGTCCTGCTATGTTTGTTCCTTTGTTGTTGCTATGGCATTACCACACATTTTTCCATGTAGGAAAGGGAATCCCGTGGAGACCAGATAATAAAGGCTTGGATTTCCAGGGCACAGAGTCCGTCTCGCCTCTTGACCTGTTTGACACCCTCTTTCACCAAACCTGCATTCACTGAATCCAAATAAACAGCCAGCCATCAAAGGAAATACTTAAAAAGGATTGTTCATGGTTAGCCTTGATGAAATATACATTGGAGAACCTGCATTTTAATCAGGAGTTCTGCATTTCAAAAATGGTTTTGTTAAACTGCATCAGGCTTGTCATTCAGGGAGGTTTCCTTCCGTAGGATGCCTACATTTAAAAGTCAAGTTAACCAAACCCAAACAAATTTCCCAGGAGGCTGCAACAAACCAGAGGAGTGTCTCACAGGCTCAGCTCTGACCTCTGTGCTGCACCAGGTGTATCCCTGCTCTCTGCAAGATTCCAAGATGCTGCATGTTTGTCCAACATCACCAGTTCTCAACAGGGTGTTGTGAGGGTTCATCAAAATCACTGCACGTCACTTGTTGGAACAAGCTTTGGTTGAAACTCCCCACCTGGCTTGGCATTAGTTTGCAAAGATTAATCCTGTGTCCCAGTCAGCCTGCCCTGCCTAAATCCCCTGATCATCCTGGGCTGCACAGAGTTGTTGTTTTACCTTAGAAATAACTGTTTCATGGTGTTACCTGAAATTATCCTTGGCATGTGAGTTAGAATTGATGAATTTATACAAGTTTGTTAAATGCTCCAGGACATTTATCCTATGTGGATTTTCCACCCATCATCTTCAGTGCCATCATCTTTAGCTTACTTTAATGAAGATCTAGCTATAATTTGAGCAAAGTGTCACCTGTTGATGCAGCTTTAGGGAAGAATGTGCAGTTCAGAACTGACTAAAGAGCAAATATCTCAGACAGACTTGTCTGATGCAAAATGAGGTGGTTATTTTGGGCCAAACTTCTTGGGCTTCATT
This sequence comes from Alaudala cheleensis, assembly GCA_013398995.1. Taxonomy (NCBI): domain Eukaryota; kingdom Metazoa; phylum Chordata; class Aves; order Passeriformes; family Alaudidae; genus Alaudala; species Alaudala cheleensis. Next base: position 46,806 of record VWYE01005346.1, read on the forward strand.
TGCTGTGTCTCCCACTGCTGTCATTTTTGTGTGACAGAGTTCAGAGGCACAGGCAGACTGAAAGGGCCTTGTATCCTCTCATCTCTTGCAGCCACATATCCCTGTAGCACACAGGATATTGCAGCCAGAGCACACAGCCAGCCAGCACAGGATAATCTGCCACAGGCAACACACAGCCTGTGGCCTTCCAAACTCTTCAGACAACACCAGAGAACAAACAGCAGCCTTACAGACCTAATGGACTTCTAATGCATTTGATGGATTCTGCATCAGCAGTTTCTAATGGAACATCTAAAGAGGGAAAATTCCCTTCCCATGGAGATTCTGAGGAGAAAATGAACTGACAGTGCAAAGGTTCCTCTTTGCAACACTTGGATGCTGTGCAGAACTCAGTGGCCAGACTCAGTGTCTTCATCTCCTCTGAAGCATCACTGAGTTCTCCAGGGTCAGGAGCTGAGCTGTGTCTGAGCTGTTCACTGCTGCTCACATCCCACAGCACTTACAGAGGCAAAAGGCAGCAGAAAACTGGGACCTCCTTGATCAGGACCATTTCACTCCACTCCCCAGAGCTGGTGAAGAGGAGGCCCAGAAACTGAGCTGGAGTCTGCTCCCATGCCCAGAGGGAAGCTGTGGCTTTAGACAGAGGGTTGTTCTGCAGTTATCAGGGAGAAGACAAAGCCTTAAATTCCTTTGTTGAATCCATACAGGCAGCAGTGTGACACATTCTTCCTAGTCACATATCCTTGACTTTGTTAACTTTTGCATAATCTTTGAACTTCAGCTATTGATAAATAAATTGGTTTACAAAGCAGAGAGTAAATCACCATTCACTGCTGAGCTGCTATTGTGCCACTCATTTGTAAGGCAGCTTTCAAGCTTTTTTTTAATCAGTTTAGCTTGACATTTTGTTTTCCTACTATTATTTATGAGCTCTATCTTATGAATGGATTATGTAAAATAGTTTAATCCTGGTTGTTGCAATTTCTCAGATGTCATCACACAAAAGCTTGCTTTGAGTAGAACACTCAGGTCCAGATTTTGTTCTCAGCTGTGCTGATAACAAGTAAGACCATCATCCACAGGGATCAGAAGGGTTCTCCTCAGATTTACAACTGAGATTTTAGGAAAAATATTTGAGCAATGCTCTGCTCAGAGTAAGCAAAGGCACATTGCTGCCTTTCAGCAAGGTTCTGCAGACAGGGCCAACCCCCTTAGCCACTGTCCTCAGCTCAGAAACTGAACCTGCTGATCCTTCCTGCAAGGAATTCTGAGCTGCACTCAGCTGTGACTTGAGTGCTTTTGTTATAATGGCAGGAATGGGGATGGGTGGATTTTAGAACAGTTGCTTTCTAAGATTTTGGATGCACTCAGTCACTTCAAAGCAGCTAAAACCTCAGTAGCTATTTTAAAGCAAAGCACTTTAGTCCCCTTTTGATGGCAGGTGTTAGCTCTTCTCTGAGACAGCAGGCTACTGCTGTAGTCAACCAACAGCTCTTAAGCCTTTGCAGATGACAAAAATTGTGCCAATTATTACTCTCCATTTCACAGGTTTCTCTGATCTCTCAGCATCTGACTTTGCACCTGAGTGTGGAGCAGAGCCCGAGTAAAAACAAAAGCTTTGTTGCTAAGGAGCATTTGGGATGTACTATTGCTATTTATCTCCCTACACAAAATGCTACTTCATTTCCTGAGATGGAACATGTGATGTGGCCTGCAGCAGGTGCAGATAAGGCACAGGATCATGCACAGGAGAGAGAAAGAAGTATAAATTTCTGCTTTGTGTTGGCTTGCTCAGGTTGTTGCTCTGGGGCTGCCTGGACTCAGAGCACTCAGTCAAGGGCTCAGCTCCTGCAGGAGTTTTATTGGAGCCCAGCCTGGAATCAGAGCAGGAGCTGGTCCCTGGGAAGCCTCACAAGGATCCAAACAGGTGACATTTGTCATCTCAGCACACAGAACTGGGCATGGCTCATTGCTGTGACATCCTTGTGACAACACAGAGCCATGAAGATGATGGATGTCACCCAAACCATGACAGGGCAGTTTTTCAGTGGCTGCAAACACAGAGCAAGGCAAAAGACACCCAGTTCTGTGTGTGTGAATGAAGCACTTACAACCAGAGGCTTGGGGATTGCATCTTTCAGTCAGCTCCCTTGGCTGAGCTCCACAGGCCTTCCCAGGTGTGCTGGCTTTGCACGCAGGCAGGGAGAGCAGGCACGACCTGATGGCCCAGGCTGGTGCCTCACCCTCATGGCCAACGAGTTTTGCTGGTGTTCTGCTGCTCCCAGCACAGCTCTTCCTCTTTGAACTACAGAGGGCCCAAAGACTCCTGTTCTGGGAGCAGGGAGTAAACCTGCACACGGCCTTTAAGAGTAATTTATCCTTATGTAGAGAGGCATGTTATTCTAATGGCATCCCATGCCAAGCATGATACAGTTTAAATGTTCCTGACTGGTTACAAACGTGACCTTCATTAACTCTTCTTTGTGCGTGGAGTTCTGTAGGAACAGCTCATTGCATTTTCAATTTAATTTAATTTGAATGATAATTTAAAAGTTGTTTGATGCAAATGCGACCATCTGCATCCTCGCAGCTGACACAGTTTTTAAAGATGGGTTTGTCAGCAGGGGCGGGGGGAGCTTGATGGGGAAGAAGAGTCAGAGCTCCCAGGAGCAAACTGGGAGTGCCTGGGGGGGAAAAGGAGAGGAGCTGAGTCAAGCAATTGCTGGTTATCAAAGTTGTACGTGACTATTAAAGTCTGGGGTGATGATCACAAGTCATCAGACCATGCCAGCTCAGGGCACTGCTTGTCTGAGCCCACTAACTGCCCAGGTATGTGCTGGCCAGACCTGCTGTGACTCAAAACACCGGGAAATTCAACTGCCAGGAGGGGCTGAGCCCGGTTCAGCCCTGCACAGCCCAGCAAAGACCTCTTATTATGGCTTTAATTACTGCCAGTGACAACTCTGTCCTCAAACTGAGGGCTGTGATGGAGGGGAGGGAGGTGTGATGCAGACTGAAGCTCTTGTTTTGCTGTGACTAAATGGAAGCTGCAGGTTTCTGAGGACAAGTGCCAGCCTATTCCTCCCCCCTGCAGGACTGGATGCTTGAGGGCAGTAAATAATAACAACAACAACAGTGTTAATGGCTGTTTGTTCACACTTGCTACTTGGCTGCCAAACTTTGGAGGACTCAGTAAAACTGAAGTGTTGCACTGACTTTTCTAGAAAACTTGGTCAGGGCTGACTGCTGATTTCTTCCTAAAGTGATAAAATGGGATGTGTCCATTCCAGGACTCAGGTGTCTTATTTTTGGTGTTTCAGGTGCCTCTGAGAGCTGTGGTAGCAGTCACTGAGGAATGCCAGAGCTTGGGGACACTTGTGTGCCTCCATCTTAGGGAGCAGGATGCACAAATTACTCTGTTAAAACTTGGTCCTATTTGAAGTTCACCTTTCAAGCAGCCTGGTTCTCTGTCTGACAGTAGAAAACTAAATGCAGCAATCTGATTTTTAATGGATGGCTTTCTCTGCAAAGAATATTTTAACTATTATTTAAGTCAGTTTTTGGGAGCAAGCATGAGAGTTGCCTGGTTTCCTTATGAGAGATCAGAGTGAGTGGATAAGGTGAACAGAGAAGCTGAGAAGGTGGTTGGGAACAGAAGCTTTATATTGCCTTTGTAGGGCTGATTTCTGCTCTGTGTCAGTGCTGCTTCTCTCCAAGCCCATTAGAGAAACACTTAACAGAAAAAGGCAACCCCCGCGAGAGCCTTCCACCTCCTGGAGAGATTTGGAGGAGAGCTTGCATCTCTACCCATTAGAGAAAAAGTACTTTTAGCTTCTAAGTTCAAATGCTGGATCCAAACAACATATGCTAGAAGTGAACACAGTCTTGCTGGGAGAGGATTTGCCAAATCTAAGGCTGCTCTAGCAATAAGTAATAATCCTAATTAGGCTCCTTCCCTCAGGAGCACCCAATTTTGTGATATTGATACAACATGGCATTGGAGCTTCTCATCTTAACAGCTGTTGAGAACAGCTCATTGAAGTGTTGAAAAAAACCCCACCACACACAGAAAAACACTTTTCTTGAAAACAGACACTTAGGGAAAGTCACATTACTTTTGACTATGTTTTCCTATCACTGTGTATCAGCTACTTCTGAAAAATAAGGGAAAAAAATGAAACAGCAGCTGGTCTCACTGCAGCATTGCTGTGCACAACAGGGAAAGCAGCTATTTTACATGAACACTGATTGCAGTGGCAGAAAACTATGGACACTTTCATTTTCTCACAACACTCAGCTTCCTGGTATCAAACATCTCTGCAATAGAAACCTTATAGCTTGGCTTTCAAGAAGCAAAATCTCTTTAGCTGGTGTGTTAGAAGGACTGCAGATTTCATCTGTCACTGAAAATCCTTCTGTGCTTCCTCTACAAACACACAAACATCAAATGGTGGAGCTCTTCCAAGGCTGTCAGCTCAAATATCCTCTTCTGGCCTGGAAGATGCTTAGAAAGGGAAGTTTCAGAAACAGAGATGAGAAAACTCCAGCCCCAACTTCTCCATGCTTGTTACAGAAACTCTCACTACAAGCAGTGCCCCTTGCTGCTGGGAACTCATCAGTTTTTTCCCTGTGGATATCTGAGCTTTGGCTCTGTGCTCCAGATAAAGCTTGAAAGGAGTGAGAGGAAATGGATGGTGCTTTTCCAGCAGCACTTCTGCCAAGCCCAGCCGGGAAGCCGTGGCTGATACACCACGAGCAGCCAGCAGTGCTGCAGCACTGGGCCTGGCAGTGCCTTTTGTTGGAGGAGAATTTCAGCTCTGCTGGGGTGGGAACCCCCCAACAGCTTGGTAGCTGAGCTTTCACCCCCCTTGTGTCCTCATAAATGAAACATGAAGCAGCCTGCAGCTCCTGCAGACAGCCGTGCTCCAATAAATCATGTAAATAGTCTGGGAGATTCACTGCCCTTTATTTCACTTGAGTCCCGTAACTCAGCTGTTAATTGGATCTGGGATAAAAGCTGGTTTACTGCATGTTCCCTAAGCAGGGTTCTGTAAAGTTCTTTCTACAATAACAGCCTATAGCACTGCCTGCTTTGTTTTGCTCCTGTCCAGCACATGGAGGAGTAAAAAGCAGCACAGCCAAACTCAAGGGAATTTTCCTTGTGGCTCTCCCAGGCTGTTCCTGTTTGCCCTGGGAGTGTCCCAGGGAAGGTTCATCCTGGTTTGTGCAATGGCAGCTTCTGCCTCCAGTCCCAAAGCAGTGGTTTCCAAGGGGCCTGGCAAAGTGAAACCCCTTTGGAGCAATTATCCAAGGCTGTTCTAACCAGCAAATGTTTTATCCTGATGGTTTTTCAGAAAGATCTCGGAAAATTCTGGTGGTTTAATTGTCATAATGTACCTTTTCAGCTGGGAATTTCATCAGTGAGACAGATGTGTGATGTACTACAAAAAAAGGCATTTGGAGGGTTTTTTTTCATTGGGAAGGTGAACCTCGAATCTGTTTGCTCCTTGAGTAACACTAATTGAGAAGAAATTTGAGGCTTTTTTAGGACAGCTGATTAAAGAAATGAACAAAACCAGTACGAATGGAACTGAGGAAATACCAGTTGTGGGGGGTTTGGGGGGTTTTTTGTGGTCCCCCTCCCCAGTATTTTGTCTCGAAATGCAAATCTTAAAATTTTAGGGAGAAGATTTGCTGTGAGGTCTCTTGTCTAGATGCTGTCACCTCCCTGGTCCTGTCCTGTACCCTGCGTGTGGCCCCTGTTCCCTGCCAAGCCCCTGCTCTGTGCCTTGCTGTGCTCTGACAGCACCCAGGGCACTGACTCCTGCCTTTATTGTTTACAGACCTAACCTGAACCAGTATCTAGGAGCAACAGCAACACAATTAGCTTTGGCAATTAACACTGCTTAACTGGAGCTGCTGTAGGACCAAAGGCACTTTTTTAGTCTGCAGAAGCAGCAATTAGCATTTCATTAAGGTAACAAGCCTAGCTAAGACTCCTGAGCCTGCTGGGGTCTGCTGATCTCATTTTGGGATCCATCGATAAGCCCTAGGGGCATTAAAGTGAGATGCATCAAGGCTTTCAGCAGCACCACGTTGGAAAAGCTGACTGGAAAGGGATGGGAATTTTTTCTTTTCTGGGTTAGTTAACAGAGGAGGAGTGGGGTGTCACTGGGGAGCACCAGCTCTGAAAAGCTCATGGTGCAGTTGGGACTGCACAGCCCAGAGCCTGAAACTGGGGCCTCATGGGAAGCACAGGAGGTTCAGGGAGCCTCTTCCATCTTCAGCTTTCAGGTTTTACCTCTGATTTCCTGTCTTATCTATATCCCCCAGCAAACACCCTGTTTGTTCATTTTCTGAAGGAGAATCTATTTTTGCACCAGTTTCACATTCATTTCTTTGGCTGGTTTGGTTTGAAACATTACACACGTTTGGGAGAGACACATCTTTACTTTGGGTGGCTTTACTTTTAAGTCTTGCCTGCAGCTGAGGTTTGATGGTTTGTTCACCTGAAATCTGAGGTCAGGGAAAGGGGCTGGCTGCACACAGGAGCCTCGTGCTCCTGCTCTGGGTCAGAGGGACCAGGAGCAGTCACTGCTGCTCCTCCCCTGCACACTGGGGAGTTGGGATGCTGGGGATGCATCACATGCACACACACAGCTTTAGAGCAACCAGGTTTCACAAGCCAGGAGCTGTAATACAGTGCACATCCCTCCCTCCCATCATTCATGCATATTAAACTCCAGCAAACAGTGTTTAGTGGTTTTTCCAAGAAATACCACCACAGAATCAGCAAAAAATACCTTTTTTTAAAAACTGTTCTTTGGCATAACATGGGACAAACC
>VWYE01005349.1:0-20809 GCA_013398995.1 Alaudala cheleensis
AAATCAAGGAACACTGAAAACAGTGAGGGGTAGGAGATAACTTTACAAAAGTGACACGGGAATTACAGCAGGAATTGTGCTACATCACTCTGAGAACTGGCACTCCAAGGTGTGCCCACAATGGCAGTGCCCTCCCTCCCACTGCCCACGGGGTGCTCACACCTCCTCTCCCCTGGTGTTTGAAACCATCCTCCATCCCTTTTGTTCTGCTTCTGCCTCCAAACTTTTCTGCTCATCTGCTTGTTGCTCTGGCCCTGGTCACTGCCCCCCTCCTCCCTTCAGCAACTGCCCCAAGGAGGAGCAGAGAAAAAACCCTCTGTCCTCAGGATGGAGACAGGCACTGAAAGATGTCTGGGTACTCACCCAGGGCACAGCAGTGAGCAGAAGCCTTTGAAATATCTGTAAATTATGGCTTACACACTGTCTGGGGTGAGGAGTGATTTTTGGAAGAAGTGACTGAATTTGTCCTGCCTGGCTGCAAATCAATCTGCACAGCTTCCTTGGTGTGGGAGGATAGAGATGTGTCGTGGGGTTAAACAAAAAGGCTTTTATAACCTTCCTGCCACAGAAATTCAGTGCAGGACACTGGGGAGGTTCCAGAGGACTGGAAGCTGCCCATTCACAAAAGGGGTGGGAAGGAGGATCCTGGTAATTATGGGTCAGTCAGCCTGAGCTCAGTACCTGGTAAGGTAATGGAGCAGTTTCTAGTGAGTGTGATCACAATGACAGCATGGCCAGGGTGTCACACACAGCCAGCAGGGCTTCAGCAGGGGCAGGTCCTGTTTGACCAACCTGCTCTCCTTTCATGACCAGGTGAGCTGCCTGGTGGATGAGGCAAAGTGAGATCTGCTGTGTTCTGTTTAGAAACATCAGAACTGAGAGCTTTGTGCAAAGCTGTTTAACTCCCTGGCTCCCTCTGCCCAAGGAAATTCCCAAGATTTCTTCAGCCAAGACTCTGTGAGCACCTCAGGCAGGAACAGCTCCCATGGAGAAGGCTGAACCTCACCCAGGAGAAGGGCTGTGAAACAGAGGAGTCATCAGAGAGAGAAGATGGGCAAAGATGTGGGAGGAATGGTTGAAGGTGAACATCTGCTCCTGGAACAGCACCAGATAGGTGAGGCCTGGCTTTTTAATGCTGTGAGCATCTGCCTTGGAGCAGCAATTCCCAGCAGGGCTGGCAGCTCCACCTCCACACTTGCTCAGATAAAGCCATCCCTTCTCTTACCTCTATATTTCCATGAATACTCTGTAATCCCAAGGATGACACTGCCTACATGTACAGATGTGTGCATCTGCTGCTCATTTGCTGTCTCCACAGATGCCTGGGGAGATCTGGATGCTTTAAGTGTTCTGCTAAAGGCTGGGCCCCACCTTTAAGTCTCTGCCACTCCAGTGTATGTGGAGAAAGCATCATCCACCCTGACCACAGAGCAGGGTGAGGCAGTGATGGGGAAAATGTCTGCTTAGATCTTAAAAGTGTTTAATGACTGTGTTTAATCAGTCCCAGGTTACAACATTCACTGAGTCCTTGCAGGGTAAAACATCACCTGGGATCCTCCACTGCCTCTTCTGCCATCCTGCTACACCTGGTGTAAGTTCCTCCTCCTCCTCTCCTTGCCTCAGTTTCCTTCCTGGAGGGGCACAATCTCCTCAGCACACCTTTGTGAATAATTTGCATTTATCCTGCTCTCCCCTCTCCCTTCTGAATGGTTCCAGCCACTGCATTCCCAGTATCACCCTGGGCAAGGTGATGCCCTGCTCCTGCCAGTCCTGCCCTGAGGGGGCTGGAGAGGAGGAGGGGAAATGCTGGCTTGTCCTTTTCCCTCCCTGCTTCAGAAAACAGGACAGATCCTGTCAGGTGCCAAGAACTCCTGTTATTTTTGTCTGCAGATCAGACACTGCCACATCAAACCCAGGAGACATGAAAGGTTTTCCTCTGCTTTCAAATNGAAACAGGACAGATCCTGTCAGATGCCAAGAACTCCTGATATTTTTGCCTGCATAAAAGGTTTTCCTCTGCTTTCAAATGAATCTCTGCCTCCCCCACGGTGTCTGAATGAGTGTTCCCAGCATGGTGTGTCCAAAATCACACTGGAGGTGGGGGTAGAGCACAAACACAGGATACCAGGGGCTTACATTGGCTTTCAACTTTGCAGGATTCAAAGCACACCTGTGCCTTTTCTGAAAGGCCTCTAAAGGTTTCTTCATACCTACAGAAGGAGGAACTTCCTCTAAGGGTGCCCTCAGCACCTTAATTCTCTTATCTGCTGACCTGGAAATGTCCAGCAGCTTTAATCACCCAAGAGAGGTTTGAAGTGTTTGCTAAGTTCAGGTCAAACCAGGCAGAGCATCCTTGGCCACAGCAGCAGGGACACCTTGCTGTCCCCTGCAGCACCTGCACAGGACCTGCACACAGGTCCTGTTGGGCTGTATATCACTCTTGCCCTCTCTTAGGAGTGCCCAGGGCACCACCAAGAGTTAAATCTGGAGCACAGACACAGGGAATGGCTTAGAGACCAAGGATGGGGCTGAACTGTGCATAGCAGCCATCAAAGTAGCACTGCTTAAACTGAATAACTTCCATTTATTCATGGGCACATTATGAAGGAGCTGGTGCAGATCAGAGGTAGGTGCCAAGAAACATTTAACACTTTGCAGAAAGGGGTGACCCAGCAGTGCCATGGGATAGGGAGGAGAAACCAGGCTACTCCCACTCTGCTCTGCTCACATTCTCACATTCTCACTGCCTGCAGCAGGATTGCTCTGGAGTCCACCTGGAGACAACAGGAACTCCTCTCTCCAGCTTGGGGAACCTGCTTTAGAAGGAAGCATTTGATGCAGTTCCACAGGGGTGACACAATGTGAAGGTGTGAGACTGGCAGGGAGAAGAGCCAGGGCTGCACTGAGCCAAGCAGGAGCAGCTCAGTCCCTCAGCAGTGCAGGACCCACAAATTTGGCTGGCCAAGGGGGTTGGAATTCCTGCAATTTTCATCTTAAAAAAGAGGGGGTGATCCAGACAGAGAACACAAAGCCACCAGGACATGGAATCTGCAAAGAAATCAAGTCAGGCTGCTTCCCTGGCCCCATGGCTCAACTGGCACCCTTGTAAATGCTGGTTATGGCATCTCCCAGAGGGCCTGACCCTCCCCTTCTGCCAAGGATCAGCTGTGCTGTATATTAATGCACATTTAGCTATTTCAATTTTAAAACTACGACAGAATCAGTGATGCTTCAAATGTACTCCTTAATGGCACCAGTTTGGGATTTCATTTTGCTTTAATAGAGACCATCTGCTCAGAGCAGACAGCAGCTGCAGCTCTGCTGCCCTTGGGTCTCCACACACAGGCTGGAGTCTCTGAGCTGTGCTCACCACCAGGGATCTGCCAGGGGTTACCTTGTGCTCAGGCTGAGAGCTGAGTGCTGTGGCCAAAGAGCTCTGCAGGGACCTCAGGGCTTTTCTCTCCACCACGAAGAGCAGAGGCAGTGGCTGGTGAGGTGCTCAGGGCATTGAAACTGCCCTGACCTCACTGCTGAGGTGAGGGAGAGGAGGGCAAAGCTCCACCTGCTCCCTGATGGCTGCTCACAGACACAGGAGATCCCAGCACAAGGTGCACTCTTTACCAGAAAGAAAGGTAATACCATTTGTCCCAACACCCTCCCTGAACCATGAAACAGGTCCACTGCAGGTGGTGCCACCCAACAGCTCCAGTTTGGACCCCAAAGTGACACCCAAAAGAGTTCCCTGCTGGTCTGGCTTGGGGACAGGGCTTGGCAATGCTGTTCCCCAGCCCTCAGCTGGGTCCAGCTCAGCTCACTGCTGCTCTTGAAGGCTCAGGGAACGAGGCACAGGCAGGTGTGGGAGCAGGACATCACCTCAAGAGCCATCCTTGAAATGCTGACCCTGGACAAGTGGAGGGGAAGGACAGAGGGAAGGGTTTTTGAAAGGATCAGGTGACCTTCCCAAATTCTCCTGGTTTAGCTTTGTGGGTCCAGAAAGCCCTGTTTTGTTAAAAATAAATGAGAAGAACAAGAAAAGAAAAAAAGGAAAGCAGAAATAAACTGAGAGAAGGAAACCTCCTCTCCACGGGCTGAGGCATTCCCTGGGCAGCCCTCACTGTCCGTCATCCATCCATCCCTACCCAAAATAAACACAACTTTCCAGCAAAACCCATTAGAAAATAAAGTGCATCTGGAGTCGAAAAACTTCCTGAAAAAAGGGACTTTTTCTTTTTTTTTCCTTTTTTTTTTCTTACAAAAAATATCCTTTAAAAAGACCAAAAAAAAAAAAAAAAAAAAAGGGAAAGCAAAAAAAAAAAAAAAGAAGCCCAGACTCCACCTTTGCACTGAAGGGATTGGTTATGCAAATATGGAAGGGGTTTCCTGGCAAATACAGCTTTCTACTGTATGGTTAATTAAATCATCACTCAAAAGCCTTCCAATGTGACGCTTCTGTCGTAATCCAATCAGGTTACGTAGGTCCTAAACAAGAAAGATATTTTCCACATCTGGAAGTCAGCAATTTAGCAAGTACTGCACATTATTAACCAATTCAGAGCCCACTTCCCAGGGGGATAGTTTTTTCTTTTTTTTTGAAGTTTAAGTGTTCTTAACCAACGCTCTGCCGGTTTGTTAATCGGAATGCTGGTTTACACCGCGCGTAATCGAGAAGTAATATCGAAGTGAGTGAAGGCAGCCCGAGCCGGGGATGCTGAGCGAAGGCGTTCGGCTGCGAAGGGGGCAGATCCGGCTGAGGCTCCAGCCGCTCATGCCCAGCTCCCGGCACAGCCCACAGCCGTTCCTTCCTCCTGAAGGAGCTCGAAATAATCTCACTGCAAAGAGAAACTTCGCCTCTTGCCCACTCGCGCGGTCCTTTCCCGANTGGTGAGGGCGCTGGACACCATGGCCACCCCCACGTGCCGCACCGCTTCCAGCGTCCTCCACTGCCGGCACGCCCCGGGGTCCTGGGGGGAGGGACGGAGGGGTTAGGGGGGGACAGGAACATGGGGTTGTGGTTTGTTAAAGTGTGAATATGGATCTAATATTGATGTCTAACTGGGATGGACAAAAATCCCTCTAACAGTTAAAGTTAGGAAGTGTGTGTCCTAGGTTGCAATGTAAGATGTGCCCAAAGTANGCTGCTTTATTCAGACTGCTACCACCACTCTAATGAACAGGGTGTCAGGTTGTATTCTGACTCTGCCAAGGGTCTTTTCCTTTGTTCCTTTTACTATTATATTTATTTTATAGCTTTCCTATTAAATTGTATTTCTGACTTAGTCTCTCACTGGTTTTGCTTTCAAACCAGTACAGTATTCTATTACCATCTTCATGGGCTGTTGGAACCAGGTGGGCCACATGAACATGAAGCTGCCAAGCAATGAGTGAGATCTGGGATAGTTTATCTCAGATCTGGCTTCTTCTAACCATCCTCTAATTTTTAACTGATTTCAGCAAAGCTCATCTCTTCATTTCAGCCATATCAGCAAATCTATTGTCAACTACAATTTGAACTTTTCTAAGAATGTTTGCTCCTTTAAAATGAGCATCTCAGCTACACCAGTGTTCTAGGCTTTGAGAGGGTGGTTTGGCTGGTAGAAACAGCAAGAAAGGGACAACCATGAGGGTTGGAAACCCTCACCTGAGTTTGTTGTACTCAGGTACACCAGCTCACAGCCTGGAGCTGTCAATCAGCAAATACCAAACCCCAGGGAAGCTCTGAGGGTGCCCCAGGACACGTCCCCCCCCTTGCCCATCCCAGCTGAGTGTCAGACAGGGCACAAGAGGAGAGAATGCAAGGCTGCAGGAAGGACAGGGCTCACCTCTGCCTGCTGCAGTGGCAGGTTCTCCCCTGCCAGCAGGTAACCCTCCACCAGGTGCACGCAGTAATCAACAGAGGAGCCCACGAGGATGGAGAGGGAGATGGCTTCCACAGCCCCCATCTCCCAGCCACACCAGTACATGATGGTCACCACGAGGCACACGACCCCTGTGTGGGGAAGGTGGTGTTAGTGTGGGGCTGAGACAAGTCAGTCCCTGGGGAGTTTGGGGTGACACCCCACAGGTCTGTGTGCCACCTCAGCCTGAATCTGGCACCCCCTGCCACAGAGACAAACCCTTCCCTCACCCTCCCTTAGCACAGGGACCATTTTGGGAGGTGACCAGACCTGCTGGGCCTGCTGGAACACCTCATTAAATACCAGGCAAACTGACAGACTGAAGCCAATCTAGATTAACTCTTGCTAAATGAACCCAAGCACAGACAAGTGTCCATGTGTGTACACAAGCACCACAGGGAAGTGAGCCTGTTGTTCTGCTTGCTGGAGTTACACAGAGGCTGAGCACAGTTTTTGTTTTGAAGACAAAGAGTATTGTTAGTTTGTGAGTCATATGTGGGAGACTAAGTGGTTTCAAAGTGATAGATTTGATTTTTAAACAGAGAAGTTTAGCAACACACTTAGACCACAATATTATCAAATCACCAGCCAGGGAGAGGAAACTATTTACAATTTTGCTTCAAATACTCAAAAACTGCTCAAATACTCAGCTTTTAACATCTCCCACTGCTTGGAAACAGCAGCCACGGTGAAGGTTCTTGGAAAGCAGTGCAATTGTTATTCAGAGCTTGTGGCACTTAATCACATTATTACACATAACAGGTAGGGATGGCATTTGTGTAGCTAAACCCCTTATTTAAACAAATAGAAGGGATTGTGTAGATAAAGCACACTGGGAATTAGACACACACAAATCTACTTTCCCTGTGAAGTTCCTATGCATTTGTTGAGAGCTTCTTCTGTTCACTCAGCCACTCTGCTCTGCAGGAGCAGAAGGGTTTACACAGAACAGGAGCAATTCAGTTCAAACCACCAGAGAATCCACCCATTTCAGGAAAAGTGAAAACCTGAATACACACTGGAACTGGTGTTTTTTACCTAAGATGCTGAGCAGCACTGGCAGCAGGAGGAGGATGTGTGTGGTGAACACTGCCACAGCAGCCACACAGATGAGCAGGGAGAGGACAAGGCCATACAGGGCACTCTGCACTCCTGGAAGGAAACAGCCAGCTGATATGAATCCTGCAAGGTGACAGCTGCACATGCTCCTGCTGGCACCAAGGCAGGCAGGGACTCACACTGGGGAAGACAGGAAGGGCAGGATGAAAGTGGAAAGAAGGTGACAGGTCTCTTGAATCTCTCACCAGCAGGGCTGAGCCCCTTCCCTTACCTATTTCCTTGGGCTTTGCCTGATTTTGGCCATACACCTTGCTTAGGGCAGGATTTAGGAGTTGGCAGAGCAGTGCCAAGGGACTGCAGACACAACCCACCAGATGGGATGGAGTGTGCTGTGAGGATGAATCACAGGGCATGGGTTCCCCAGGGAGACAAACAGGGCAGTCACTTGCCTATAATCTCCATGAAAATCTGCTTCCAGTGCTCACAGGTCTGGAATCCGTGGCGGAGAGCAGAGCCCTCAGGGAGGAGCTGGAGCTGCTGCTGCAGGAATGTCTCCCATTTCAGATAGTCAGCATATGTCTGGAAGGATGATTTCCCCTTGTAGGTTGTCTGTGACAAGATAAACACACCACTCATGTGATTCTTTGGGCAGGGAAAAGGGCAGAACAATCCAGCTCGAGGGGCAGCACCAGGCAGAGCTGGCAGTGGCATTTGGGCAAATCTGCCACCAGCTTTGTGCCATTTGGGCAAATCTGCCACCAGCTTTGTGCCTGAGCTCACTGTGGTATAAGCAGCCACTTCTAGCAACTTGTGAGTGCAGGCATCTGTCTGCAACAAACACTGAATCATGGCTGCAAATGGAGGTGGCCAGTGAAGAAAGAGCAGAGTTGAACTCCCAGAAGTAACAAGATGAAACTGTCACCAGGATGGCAATGTCACCAGGATGGCAATGCCACCACGTGCTCACCGACTCAAATGCCATGGAAATCCACTTCACCTTCCCATCCTTCACCCCCACTGCCCCGTGAGAGAGCTGTCCAGGCAGCAGGTTTGGCTCTGGGATGTTCTTGCATTCAGGGTGCAACATCTGCAGAAAGGAGGAGATGCTGTAACCTGGAGGGAAAGAAAGAGCAGGAGATGGAGGGCAGAACAGGGAAAGGGAGCAGGTTGGAGCAAGGGGATGGGAAAAAACCCAACCAAAACCCAAAAATGAGCCCCAAGAGAGTCACAGGACCCAGCTGTCCACAGCTGCTTCCCCTTGCCACTCTGGTTTGCCAAAGCCCTTCAAGTCTCAGCATCACAGTTCTCAGCTGCTTGGAAGGACACTCTCTGTCATCAGCATGGGACAGGACAGTGCCACTGCTGTTTGTCCCCAGCTGTCAGGAAGCAGCACAAAGAGCAAGAGCTGAGGGCTGTCTGCCTGGCCTGGCAGGGATTTGCTCCAGGCATGAGACTGACTTTTAGCCTGAGGTCAATATCCACTCCCTAGGCTCAGCTCCACAACCTTGTGACCTCAGAAGTTGGGACAGATGGTCACTGGTCAGGTGTGCAAAGCCACAGGGACAGTGAGCAGCCTCACTGCAATGAGATCAGCTGTGAGTTCATTGCTATTCAGTAGCTACTAAAAAGATATTTACTAAATCAAAAGATTGTATCTCAAAGCAATACCCACGACTGGAAAGAGCAAATGCAATCCTGTTCTTATCTTTCTGAATTAAATCCCAAAGAATACACCCAGTGTCTCTGGCATTAAAGAGACCACCTTTCTTCCTTTCTTTGTGTCCCAAAAAGCACAACCACGTTCTAGAAGGGTCAAGCTGCCTTGGGAAGAAAAGGAGACAGCTCGAAGCAGGTTTGAGGACCCCAGCTGAAGCAAGGCTGCAGAGGAGTGGTCTGACCTACCCGAGGGCAGGCACTGAGCCCCTCCGGGCTTCACCAGCTCAGAGTTGCTGGCAATGGCTTTGCAGAGGCGGCACAGGTTGCCAATCTCTTTGAAGAGGTCAAAGCTGTCATCGTAGATAACACTGCCCTTTCACAAGGAGACACAATGCAGAGAGAGCAGCACACGTGAGACAATCACACAGCAAACTGGCACTGCAGCTTCCTGCACGCTGCACTGCCTGCCCTCCTCACTGCCCCTTCAGGGGAAACAGGCAAGCAAAATGCACACTGCCCCCAAAATCACAGAGCAGGAGGAATGGCAGAAAGCTGAAGTGCACCAGCCCAAGCTAAGCATCATTTTTCTAGGGGAAAGACTGTCATGTGTCAAGGTATCAGATCTCAGAGATGAGCTGTTTCTAGGAAAGTCACATTTAGTAACCTTTCACTAAAGCAATTGATTTTTATTCTTTGTTAATACTTTATAACAAGATATATGGGATAGAAAAATATCAGTTCCCTCAGTCTGGAATTTGTAGTGAGATTTTATACTGCGCTCAAGATGGGTTTGTTTCTAAAATCCTCAAGAAAGCCAGGTTTAGACTCAAAATTAGAAGGTTATATACTGCACTCAGAGGGATTTTCTGAAAAGCCTGAAGTGGTTTTTTTTCAGCAAGGACTTTCTGATCTCCATTATTTCGTCAATTTGCTCAGAGAGAACCGCACTGAATCATCCCAGAGCTACAACCTTCCGCCAATCCAGACTGCTGGGCCTCCCTGGGGCTGTGAGTGCTAACTGAGCACCATGCAGAGAGCCTGTCCCCCAGCATGCCAGAGCAGCAGGGCGTGCCAGCCCACGGGTACCATGTCTCCAATGACGTGGTTGTCGGGGCGCCCGGTGCGGTTGACGCCTCTGATGCCGAACACCACGAACACCATGGCTCCCGTGTCCACCAGGGGCCGTGCTGCTGGCTTCCCACAGCCCGTGTTCATGCAGGGGTTAAATCCAGATGTGGCTGACAGCTTTGCTTTGGGCGCTGCTGTCAAAGGCAGAATAGAAATGGGTTAATTTTAGGAAAAGGTTTGGGTCTCTCCGGGTCTTGGCGTGTTGGAACATCAGCTCACCTTTGTCACTGGGAACATAGAGGATGCCTTTGGTGGGTCCATCTGGGCTGGAGCTGAGCAGGCAGCCTGGAGGTGCCACACACACTCGGCCGTGGTAAGGGGGCCGGTGTGACTGGGCAAAATAGAGTTTCCTGTGCAGCAAAGGAAGGTTGTTACAGAGGTGGGAAAGATGAAGCGTCCAAAGCGTGGAGACAGACATTCCCAGGGGCAGAAGCAAAGGGAAAGGTGAACATCTGCCTGTATCCATCTTAGCATTGCATATTCTGTGCTGAATGTTCAGCCTGAGAGTTCAGGTGGGTTAATACGAGCTTACACGTGGCCAGAGTGGAATGAGCCATGTGGAAGTGTTTTTTAAGTGCTGAGGGTTTCCAGTACTTCTCAGACTGGCTTAGAATGATTTTTGAGATGGCTCCTTGGGTGTGTTTTGTAAAGCAAAAAGTTTAGTAAATGGATAAAATAATAAAGAGCAAAATAGAAACCATGCACAGGTGCATGTAAGCTCATTGCACCTTGCCATGACACCCCAAAAAGCACCAAGAAACCTCATGCTCTCCCTCATTTAGGTGGTTTTTTTGGCAAAGTGCCCAATAGAGAATAACTGCCTTTCTGAGGGACAGGTAAAGAGACCTGTCAGTGTCACTGTCTTGGCCTTGAGTCAGTTGCTGTCAGGAGAGCAAAGAAATGTCTACGGCCTTTTCCTTTTAAAACTGAAACCCTTTTTCCTGATATGAAAAACATCTGACTGGTTTTGGGGTGCATTCCCACAGTGGGTAAGGGCAAGAACCAGATCAGCAACATCTCTGTGCCACCCAAAGCAGCCCCCAGTGACCATTTCTCAAGCCTTCTGCATGTTAGTGATGCTATGGGCCTGCAGAGTGACTGCAGGGGTGGGGTGTAAATGCAGCAAAGCAAATTCTAGAGCCATGGGTGTCACTGAATGAGGGCAGGACTGGCACTGGCCATCCCCCATCAGCCTCTCAGCTGTGCAGTTTCTGCTGCCCTGTCCTGAGGGGGGGGGAAGTTTTTGGAAGTGTTTTTTACCGTGTTCGCTGCTGCTCCTTGGAGGCCACGTAGAAACTGAAATCGAACTTCCAGCCCCTCTTGGTGTCACAGGACAAGGTGGTCATCATCCACTTCCTGGGGCTCATCTGCTTAAGCAGCCCTACTGTGGACACACAAGCTGTCAGCTTCCTGGTGAAGTTACCGAAAGGCACTCTATACACCTGAGCAATGGATTAATGAAAACAGACACTTAACTCCACGGGGTTTGCAGCCTCTTGCACATCAGCATCACACTCCTGCCCCCCTCCTCCTCCCTGAGCACCTGAGCACTGGCACAGCCACACAGAATGAGCACTGCAGGCATGGCCAGTGTGTGACAGACCCCTTGACACCCCCATTCCCAGTGGTCAGGGCTCAGTGGTGGCTGCTCTGCCCAGGGTGAGGGACACCCACCCCAGTGACACCCTCAGCTCTGCTCCCATCACTGACAGTCACCTCACAGCAGCAGCAGGTGAAGCTTTGTGCCACCCCAAGGTATCATCTGGGATGATGCCAAGCACAGTGCCCTCTCTGTTAACTGCCCCACTGAAAATGCCACCCAAAGGGCCCCATGGAGAGACAGGAGGAGGCTCTTTGTGCTCACCTGCAGAGTGCTGCCCTCCTGCTAGAGGGGTCCAGCATCCTGGATCACTTACCTGGAATGAAGGCACCTCCCCATCTCCTGGTGACACCATCTGCCAGGGGGCAGGGACGCTGGCATTGAGTGAGAATCTGTAGATGGCTGGTCTTCCCTTGCTCCTGGACTTGGAGATATACACGGTGCCCTGGAGCTCTGAAGGAAACAGAGGCCATGAGGTTTGGTGGCACTTGTCAATCAGCAAATCCCACAGACACAGGCAGAGCAAAGCAGGGTTTTCTCATGGTCTGCTTTGTGCTCTGGGACACCAGGCACAGCCTCCTGGCAGCACAGCACACAAAGGCTGTCACAAATACATCCTGAGCTGCAGCCATTTCTGATGGCTTATTGATTCATGTCATCTTGGAGCCTGGCTCAGTAACTGTTTTATCCTCAAAAATCTCCTGTAAACTGAATTTACTGTCCTTGTGACCTGCCAACAAGGTTGTGAACAGGGATGTGAAAGCCTGGAGTTCCCAGCCCTGTGCTCAGATCAGAGGGATGTGACACCAGACAACACAATAAATCATGTCCTAGAGAGCAGCAGGTATTCAGGGAAAGGGGGATCCTAAAGATGCCCCACACATCCAGCACCAACCCAGGGCTCAGTGGGGCAGGCTCTGAGCAGAATTATTCCCCATCAGCTGTTCAGGGAGCACATGGTTTAGTTTGTTGGCCACAAATGTGACCAAAGCCATCACACCCCACTCACCTTGCTGCCCTGTGTCACTCAAGCTGCCTTTGCTCCCCCAAGGTGGCCCTGAGCCCCTTTTCCTTTTCTCCAAGGAAGCTCGGATGTTGTTCTGCAGGCTGTGGGGCTTTTCCTGAAACAAACCTGTCCCACAAGGTCAGTCAGGGAGGAAAGAGTGGATGGCATGAGAAAAGACACACCAGGCTCTGCTGCTGAATTCCAAACCCTGAGCAGAGTGCCACAGACCCTCAGTGTCACAGACCCTCAGTGCCACAGACCCTCAGTGCCACAGACCCTCAGTGTCACAGACACTCAGTGTCACAGACCCTCAGTGCCACAGACCCTCAGTGCCACAGACCAGCACTTATGAGTAAAAACAGTCAGTTTTCATGATCTGTGAAGGGATTGCTCCAGAAGGAACATTCAGGCAGTTCACAGCTAAAGCAGGAAATACTTTTCTAAATACTCTCCTCAGGCAACTCAACCATCCCATTCCCAATGTGTCCGATGAGATATTTGAACATTTTAAGTGTCTGCCTCACATTTCAGCTCCCCCAGCCCAGGGCTTAGGCCAGGCTGGCTCCCCCGTGGTTTTGGGAGCAGTGTGCTCACCTGAGCAGGTGATGCAGGAGATCCCTTCAGCACTCAGGTTGTATTTGAGGTCCAGCAGCACCTGGATGTTGGTGTCAGGCCGGAACAGGACCGGAGCACGGCTGGCGGGGTGGAGGCGGCTGGCAAAGAATATGGACAGGAGCAAAACCAGGAGAAAGAGCCCTGCAGGGAGAAACCTGGGTAAGTGTGGGGCCCTGTGTGCCCTTCACACCTCAGACATGCTCGGAGAGCAGTGCTAGAAGGAAGGTGTTTTCAGCCACTGAAGCACAGAGGCAGCTGGGCTTTCTTGTAGCAACCCCCATTCCTGGGAAAAACTCCATCAGGATTTGCCACTTTAGATCTGAGCAAGAAGAAAGGGATGGAGAAGTCCCTCAGGGGCTGACTGTTCTGGGAGCACTCTGTGCTAGAAGACATTTGGCCTGTCAATTTTTTCCACCTCTTGTCACTAATAATCAAGGCTTGGAGACTGACTGAAATGTCAAACCCTCTAAACCCACGTAGATGCAACTCAGCTCCTTCCTTACCCACAATCACCCATCTGCTCTTCACTGCAGACCACAGCACCCAGTGCTCCAGCAGCTCCTGCAGATGAGTTATCAAGTGACCCCGGCTGCTCCTCTCTGCTGAGAGCTGCAGATTTTCTGGCATCACAGACACCAAGGGGACATCCCCCATTTCCAGGGAGACTAGAACAGAGAGAAACCAAAAGCAGTCTCAGTGCCAGGGGTGTCTCTGAGAGCTCTCTGCTCTCCTGTTCTGTACAGCTCACTCCAGCTAAAGACCCCAGCAGGGGCAGTGACTCCAGGATGTTTTAAGAAGCATCTTTGTCATGCAACAGCTACACATGTAAATCCACAGCTCAGTCCAAATCGATGCTTCAGGCTGTTCCNGGTGTCTCTGAGAGCTCTCTGCTCTCCTGTTCTGTACAGCTCACTCCAGCTAAAGACCCCAGCAGGGGCAGTGACTCCAGGATGTTTTAAGAAGCATCTTTGTCATGCAACAGCTACACATGTAAATCCACAGCTCAGTCCAAATCGATGCTTCAGGCTGTTCCTTGCTCTACCAAACCCCACAGACACTGTCCACAGGGTCACAGGGCCAAGCAGAATTTGTCCCTGTCCCATTAAATATGTCCCAGCTAATCACACACAGCTGACCTCTCCCTGACTGCAGCCTGGCTCCTCCCTGATTCTCTCCTCTCCAGATCAGGGAACTGCCCCTTCTCTGTGTGAGACAAGTGGGCACTTGCTGTGGTGGGATGAGGCTTGCCTGGCACATTGTACAGCCACCCTACAAACCACTCTTGATCAGCCACTGGAACAAGCTGCTTTGCTTCTTCACAGCTCCCTGATGCCCTGGAGGAAAACATTCTGCTGTTTGCAGGGAGGAGAGGGATTCTATCCACACATCATCACTGCATGTGGCTCTGGCACACTGAGGAGAACTCCCACAGCACAGAGCCAGAGCTTCTCTGCCTGCCTGTCAAAGGCAGCTCATTGCCAACTCTGCAGCAAGGGCTCTCAACATTCCATGGAATTGATTTAGTTATCTCCAGCTGCAGTTTGCTTCTAGCCTTGAGAGATACTCACTGATCTGACCACTTCTGTCAGGGGGTTGAAAAGGAGGAGATTCCAGCAAGTTTAAAAAGCCAAGTACAAGAGAGCATGATCCTGTAAGCATCTTTTTCTTGAGATCAGGGCTGGGAGGATTATCTCCTGCTAACAACAGATAGGGAATTTCTGGGCTTTTCTCCTGGATTGCTTGTGTGATATCAGGCAAGTCACTGCTCCCCTCAAACCACGATGAAGGAGCTGCTCTAGGGGGCTGATGCTGGAGAGCAAGAGTGTTCTTTCTCCTGCTTCCCAAATGCAGTGCTCCAAATGGCAGGGAAGAAGGGGAAACTTTGCCCCATGGTGAGCTGTCCTGGTGTTATGGATTAGGTGTTTCATGATCCCTGTCACAACCAGTGATTCCAGACAGAAAGCAGACCAAAGAGAATTAGCAAAGTAGTTCAGAAAGCATGAACTGACACCCACTGAAGATCCCAAAGCAAACTTACAAAGAATACTGAATCCTGTCTCCTACAACCTCCCATGATTCTGTTGCCTTGGGATGGCAAAACCTCCAAAACCCCCTTTCCCCCGAATCCCCAGCCACACCCCCTGTCCCCTTGGGTCTATTTGCATATTGGGTTTAATTGTCTAATTACAACTCCAGGCTGTGAAGTCTCATATTCTTGTTTTTCTCTTCAGTCCATCGTTGTTTGTGCTTTTGGGCCAGAAAGCTGTCCTTGTTTTTTGGCAGGAAAGGATTTGTTTTGTCTGTTTACTGCCTACTAGCACTTAATATGAAGCTTAAAACTACACCCAAACCAGCCTGGAATCTGGAAAACATAAAAGCTAAAACTAAAGGCATCAATGGCACCATCTCCAAATTCAGGGAGCTGAGGCAAAGACCAGTGCCAGGGAGAGCTGCAGGGTGAGGAGGGCAGTGTGATCCCCCTGAAGGCAGCACACAGCAGGCACATACCAGGCTCCTCCTCCACACTGAGCAGGGGAATGTCATCATCCAGGTAGGGAAGGGTCTCCCTGCCTCTGGAGGTGCTGTCTGAGGCAATGAAGAGATCTTCAGCCAGGTGCAAGGCTCTCTTCTTGGTGCACTTCTGGCTGCAGCTGGATTGAAACAGGAAAGGAGACAAAGGCAAGAGTTTCAAGCCACACACCCCGTGAAGAGTTATCAGTGGGCTCCAATTACGTGGAAAGACAACAGGCAGTGCCAGGAGCAAATCCCATTGCTGAGTGCTCAGAGGGCAAGGGCTGGGCTGGATCCACAGGGCAGGGCTGAGCCCTGGGCACTGGCAGCTGAGGGATGGGAGTTTCAGCACTTCATCTCCCTGCTAATGAATCAAATCAGGCCAGGTCCTCTGCAGTGCTAAAGAGCAGGGGAAGAGGAAATGTGCTGACTTTCAAACACAGATCTCCTCGTGCTCACAGGCAGGAGCAATGGTGACCTGTCTGCCTTGCAGGGCTCATGTCTCCACCCCTGAAGGTTTAGCTGTGCATGAAGTGCTCTGAGGAAACAAATGGTCCAACATTCCATGGGATTCAGCCAAGAGGATTGACTGAGAAACAAGGAGACTGGGATTTGACCCTTCCATTTGGCTCCAGTCTGGAATGGCAGAACTTAAATTTCCCTCCTGTCAGAGCCAAAGCCAAGCAGCCTGAGGAGAATGAGGATAAACTGAGACCATAGGGAAGGAATTTGCAAACCTCCTTGACTGCAAATTCCACAGCTTCCCACCCACAGGCTCCAGGGCTCACCTGGCTTGGCAGGAGCTCTCTAGTGGGGACACATAAAGGGTCCATATTCCAAGAGCAGCTGGCATGGTGAAGAGCACAGCCACCCAGCAGCAGGACACAATCAGGGACATGAAGAGGCCAAAGTCATGCACAGCTGGGATCTACAGAAGAGAGAGAACACGGGGTTGGGATCAGCTGAGGCAGGATTGCAGCAAGGAAATGTCTGGAGGAATGTGAGAATAGCACAGCTCATAATCAGCAAACCTGGTAGGTAAAGCACTGAGAGAGCCTTTTTTATCAGTGGCACAGAAGTAGTTCCTTGGATAATCCACCCCCTTACAGCAGGAAGGAGACAGTAAGAAGCAGGTCTGGTAGCCCAATGCTGAAGGAGAGGACAGATGGTGCTGGAAACTTCCTGATCTCTCAGGCCCTTCAGTGGAAATGCAAACCCCAAACCCCAAGGGTGCAGGGTACCTGGGAGAAGATGTTGGCAGGTTCCTGATCTCTCAGACCATTCAGCAGTGATGCAAACCCTAAACCCCAAAAGTGCAGGGTACCTGAGAGAAGATGTTGACAGCTTCCTAATCTATTAGACCCTTTGGCAAGAATGCAAACCCCAAACCCCAAGGGTGCAGGGTACCTGGGAGAAGATGTTGGCAGGTTCCTGATCTCTCAGACCCTTTAGCAGAAATGCAAACCCCAAACCCAAGGGTGCAGTACCTGGGAGAAGATGTTGGCAGCATATGCTGCAGCTGTGGTCAGGGAGGTGAAGAAGGTGGCCTTCCCTGCTGTCTGCACCGTGTGGATCATGCGCAGCCGCACGTCCTTCAGGTGGGTGGCTTGGCGGTAGGTGTTGACAAAAACAAACACATCATCAACTCCTGCAAAGAAAAGGCAGCAGAGATTTTGATGCCCTGCTCACACAAGTGATACCTGCCAAAAAAATCTGATTTCCCCATTGATGTTTGACCTGCAAATATTAAACTTATAGGTAATGGGAAAGGGCCTGAAAATTCAATCTGCATTTGCCACCATCACCTTTGTCTCTCCTGCAGACAGGAGGCAGGGCAAAGGCAGCACAGGTAAAGCACAGGCCTGGAGAAAAGGTGAGCTTACCAATGCCCACGATGACAAAGGCAGCCACACCATTGAGGATGCCCAGGTACTGGATCCCAAACACGACGTGGTACAGGAACAGAGCCACCAGGCAGCTGAGCCCAATGCTGGCAATGCCAAAGAACGACAGAAACACTGCAGCAGGAAAGAAACATGGGAAAAAATAGTATCTCATCCAGGAGAACACCTTCCTACCTGCCCTGTTGGGATCCTGGCTCCCATGGGTGTGTTGGTGACAGAGAACAGTTCAGGGCTCCAGTATTGGCTGCAGACTCTTTACTAGAGGCTCACACAAAAAATCACATCAGATTTATGCCAGTTTTAGCAAGAAGGGCATTTGCATCTTACTCCTGATCTCCTGTGAGCCTTTCCCTCATAAATCTCTGCTCTGGAGAATCAGGCTGGCTTGTCCTTGTGCCCCACTGGTGCCAGGGCATGAGAGCCTCTGCCAGGGCTTGCACAGACACAGAGAGACATGGCACACCTGGGTTGGTGTTAGAGCTGTGGCACACCTGGGTTGGTGTCAGAGCAGGGGAGCTGTCGCACACCTGGGTTGGTGTTAGAGCTGTGACACACCTGGATCTGTGTCAGAGCTGTGGCACACCTGGGTTTGTGTCAGAGCAGGGGAGCTGTGGCACACCTGGGTTGGTGTTAGAGCTGTGGCACACCTGGGTTTGTGTTGGAGCTGTGGCACACTTGGATTGGTGTTAGAGCAGGGGAGCTGTGGCACACCTGGGTGGGTGTTAGAGCTGTGACACACCTGGATCTATGTTAGAGCAGGGGAGCTGTGGCACACCTGGGTTTGTGTTAGAACAGGGGAGCTGTGGCACACCTGGGTTGGTGTTAGAGCTGTGACACACCTGGGTTTGTGTCAGGGGAGCTGTGGCACACCCAGGTTGGTGTTAGAGCTGTGGCACACCTGGGTTGGTGTTAGATCAGGGGAGCTGTGGCACACCTGGGTTGGTGTTAGAGCTGTGACACACCTGGATCTGTGTCAGAGCTGTGGCACACCTGGGTTTGTGTCAGAGCAGGGGAGCTGTGGCACACCTGGGTTTGTGTCAGGGGAGCTGTGGCACACCTGGGTGGGTGTCAGAGCTGTGCTGCTCCAGCCTACCTGAGCAGGAAGTGAGGATGTAGACCAAGACAGCAATGCAGCTACTGCTGATGAAGGCCAGCAACATGTCATTGTTGAAAGTCCTCCTCACTTCATAGTCAAACAAATCTGTCCCTCCATACAGCACCTGGACTTTGCTAGGGTGGGGAAGAGAGGAAAGAAGAGGAGCAGTTGAGCACAAAAGGAGCAGGCCCCAGGTGGTTTAAAGCATAGGATCTGCTTCAGAGCCAAAGGAGGTCACTGCTCTGATAACCTGGCAGTTCTCTGAGAAAGCAGAGCAGTGAGAACAGGTTGAACAAAGCTGCTGCTGGAGGTGGAATTCACGCAGGGAAGGAGAAAAATAAAGAGCAGCTCTAATATTTTTCAAATTCCTCCACTGCTTGGTGGGTCTCAGGCACTAATAGACAGCTCCTGGAGCCTTCAGAGCCAATTCCATCTGGAATTCTAATCATTGCTTATTATATTAGCACAGTGGATGCAGGCACAGTGAGACCTTAATCAGAAACCATATGATTTACCAGCTTCTGCCTCTGCAAGCAGGCTCAGAGCAGAAGTAATCCAACATCATTTAACCAGGACTACAATAATGCTGCACCATAGGAGGCTATCAGGGATCTGAGTCTTGGAACTGAGCCTTGGCCTCAATTCCCTTTTGGCTTGTCACAATCACAAGCTGCTTTCCCAGCCCATTGCTGGGAGTGCTCCGTGGCTGTCTGCATTCCAACCATTCCAATTCCTCCTTCTGGGAAGTACTGAGGCTCAGGGCAGCAGAAAGCTGGAGTCTAAGCAGGTACAGAGACTGGGACACACAGACTTCTCTCAGGGTACTGGGATGCTCTTTTAGCCCTTTTAGCTCTACTTTATCATCTCTCTCTCACAAGCAGTGAGCAAAGCTCTGTTCAACCAAGTCATACAGAGCTGGTGGTGAAGAAAGCCTGCACTTCCTGAAACTTATCCTGCCCTGGAACTCCCCTCCCCACCTCTCTGCACAAAAAGCAAAAGCAGAATTGGATCCACAGGCTGAGCAGCCTTGAGTAAAGACCATTTCACCCCCTGCATAAGACCAGGTGCCAAATTCAGAGCAGGAAGGCAGCTCTGTTTGAGCCAGTGGAACTGGATTTGTAAATGGAAATGAAAAGATCCAAGGACAAGGATCTGGACAAAGTCCAGACAAGGACTCAGTGGAAAGGCAGGCAGTAGATTCAAACTTTGTCCCCTTTTCATTGTCTCTGCTGGTGTCTCTGGCATGTTGCTGCAGTAGGAAGTGGCAGTAAAGGGGAGCATGTGAGTAGTTTGCTGCCATGTGCCCCCACCATCATTCACAACTCTGTGCCTGAGCTCAGCTTCAATGGAGATGCTTTTTCTCCTTCATCTGGAATATTATACCATTGTGGAGTCCCTGGAGCCACTGGAAATCACACCTAAAGTCTGGCCCTGGGAGGATTACCATGGACACTCCCATGCAAGGCCTGGGGACACTCTGTAATCCTGCCTGATGCCCAAATTCCCCTGGTTTCTTCTTTCCCTGTTAATCCATCGGCTGTGGTACCCCAGTGATGGCCTGTCCTCCCCATAGGTCACTGACCTCACCTGTCCCTTGTACCTGTTGGTCACTGAATGCCCAAAACCATACTGAAGGCAGAGCCAGGCACATGTTACTCCTCTTTGGACCTGGACTCCCTTCAGCACCTTGGAATAAACCTTGCTGGAATTTATCCAGGCTAAGAACCTTCTGCCTCTCCGTGCTGAGCCAGCCCCTGGCTGTGTGCTTGGGTGAGTTGTTGCCTTGCCTAATTTCCCCCAAGTGTCCTTTCCACTGAGAGGCTGCTGGGGCCTGGGTAATGGTTTTATTCTAAGCCCCCACTGCCACATGCCATGGCCACTGTTCCAGTCTGACCAGTAGCCCTAGCATGTCAAGCCTCCAGTGCCTGGTGCCCTCCCAGTGAAGCCAAACGCGGCAATCAGAGCAGAACAGGCTCTCCTGCCCTGCTGGGAACCCTAAGGCAGAGCTCGTGCCCTGAAAGATCCATTCCATCCCCTGCCCTGGTGCAGTCCCAGCTGCCCTGCCTGCACACACCCTCACCTGGTGGACTGCTTGGCCAGCATGGCCACGTAAGTGATGACAAAGTTCTGGAACTTGCGGCGCTGCTCCTCCCAGCGATCCTCCACCGAGTAGTAGTTGGGCAGTGGTGCCCCAAAGAGGATCTCACTCCGCAGCAGGGAGCTCTTCATGTTCTCTGCAGACAAACCCTCATCCACGTACCAGTAGAATTCAGGGTGGGTCATGGCCAGCTCCAGGGATCCTGCAGGAGAAAGTGGCGCTGCTTTTGTTGGGTCCTGCTT
>VWYE01005353.1:0-20566 GCA_013398995.1 Alaudala cheleensis
TGCCAGGGCCTCACCACTCTCAAGGTAAAGAATTTCTTCCTTCTATCTACTCAAACTTTCAGTGTGACATGATAGGGCATGTTATGATACAGTCTGTGTTGTAGAGAAATTGCTCATGAACAACAGACATCCAAATTGTCCAACCTCTGTTGTGGTAAAACAGCAGGCAAATTAATTCTGAAATAACTGAGAACACAGTTCTAATCAAAGTTTCTGAGATGGTATTTTTGACCTTTTTATCCCCTGTTTTCATTAAAGTTAATCATTAATACGATAAAGAAAAAGAAAAAAAAGTCCCAAACAATCACCTTTTTAAATGCTTGGCTTGTCTCTGGTGCCTTGCTCTAGGCAGTAGCTGAAAAATTAAAGCACAAGGTCTTCTGAGGAATCTGGGTTTGTAATGATTTCTGTGAATTGGTAATGTGACTTTACAGAGAATACTGAAATCCCTTCAGAACCTGCTTTGCTAAAACAAAACTGTAGGAATTGAAAAAAAAAAGTAGGAATTGTAACTAGTAAAGGGCTTACAAAAAAAAAAGTTTGTGTCCCTTTCTTTAAAATAATATGAAAGCTACTTTAGTGCATTTTATATTCAACTAAACCACTATGACTGTGATTTTTTCCTGGGTTTGTTTTTTTTTTGTATGTTTGGTTTTGGTTTTGTTTTCTGTGTTTGTATTAGTCTCTGCCAGTAACCCATAAAGCTTAGCTTTCATATATGGATGTAAGATCTGGAATGAACATTGAATTGAATTTAATTGAATTGAATGATTATTATTAACACATGAATGTGCTTTCTGAACACTCTTATGTTTTAGCAGAGCAGAAAAAACTGGTCTGGGAATGAGAATGCTTAAGGGAAAAGAATAACTTATTATTTTCCACTTGTATAAAGATGTCTGGAGGGATCCCTCTGTGTTAACCTTCTCTGTCAAATAAAACCCTCCCAAAATGTATTACAAAAACCACAGTTTTTATGGGAGGGGCTATCTAAGCACTCATAATGTAAGATCAAAATTAATATGGTGCATTTTTAAAGAGATACATTTCATCCTGGACAAATACTCCCTTGTAGGAAGAAAATTGCTGCATTCAAGAGAAAGTTTGAGCTTGGCTCAAACTGTTTTGTTAATCAGGTTTTTTTACCTTTTGGATCATCTGTTGCCCTGTGTGTGACTTAAGATTCTGTTCACTGATCAGTGTTTATGAGGAGCTGTTGCTCAGCAGATGTCTTGGCCTCTGAGGTGCCCCCTGAGTACAGGAGTTGTTTGCATGTGCAATCATTCCCAACTGCAGAGGGAAACCTGCTCTGAAATACAAGGCAAATCAACACTAACCCCACCTGTGCACACTAAAAAAATTACACCCATTCTATATAAAACATGCAAGCCAATGACACAAAGGGAGATGAGTGACAAGCAAGATTATTTTTCTTTTTAATATATCTAAAAAGTATATCAAAAAGGAATAAGAAATTTGGTGTTTTCCTCTGTTTTAATGTCCTTTTTTTCCTCCCAGTAAAAAGACAATACCAGTTCAGGAAAAACACAACATGAGCATGAAGCATCATTTTTTTTTTGTCTTGTGAGTGTAGGCTTTGCACACTGAAGGACCTTCAGTTCACTTCTACAGTTCCCAGAGAAATATGTACTAACTTAAAGTCATTGGATTTAATTCTGAGTTTCTTCAGCATTTACCTAAATGCCTAAACAAAGAAATTAATTATTTGAGGTTTTGAGAAATGGTCCTCATCCTCCCCTTGTGAGGAAGCTGCCAGTGCCACTGAGGTGTCCCCTCAGTCCCCTTTCCTCCAGGCTGAACAGCTCCAACTCCCTCAGGTGCTCTTCTTCTCCCACTGAATGAAAGGAATAGAAAACTACAATTAATTAACTTTATTTCAATTGATTTATGAGCTTCTAATTTCATGCAAACACAAAATATGGGAAAGTGAGCAACCTATGTAGTTTTCCAATTGTTTCTCATCCAGTCAAACTAATTGACCATGAATTTGTTGGTAGTTGAGCCTTGAAGTGGTACAAAACCAGAGCACAGGTACATATTATTTTAATGAACAGTGATATGTGAAATGAATTACAGCCTTGTTAACAAGATAATAGTGAATTATGTTGTAGTTGTGGTTAAGGGAAGCTACAGCAAACATGTAGTTTCCAAAAGCTGCTAAGGGTCTGTCAATGATGATATTTCTCTGTGAAAACTGTAAAAAGAAGAAACTCTACAAGTGCTCATTAATCAGGCATAAAAAATAAGATTCAATACAATATTCATGCACTCTTGAGCTTTTTGTGAATACAAGGCAAGCCTTTGACTGACTTCTGCTTGTTTTCAATAACTGCTCAGCCAATTCTTTCTATGATTTGTTTCCATTAATAATTTTTTTTGTGAACCTATGGAAACAGGATGAAAACACTTACATTAAAAAAATGAGGAATATCTTTGGCTAATTTGAAGATCATTTTATTTTTTAAATATTTCCTTAGTAATCCTGGTAGTTTCTTTTGGAAATGTTTAATGTTAAAGCATAAAATTATTGCCTTGCCATTCATAGAATCACAGAGTTATACAATATCCTGAGGTGGAAGGGATCTGTCAGGATCATCAACATCCCCTCCCCTGCCCAAAGGTGATGCTGTGCCTGATGCATCCCTGAATACAATTGTCATCCTGTCAGTCAGAGCACATTCCTGTCTCACTGGTACAACTGCAACCTGAAAATAGTAAAAGTGCAGGATTGAACATCAGAGAGACTCAATTGACTCATTTTTGTAAGGTGTTGATTTGGTTCTTTACTCAGATGATTCACTGATGTAGTGCCTTCAGACTTTAAATTACCAACCTGCCCCTTTAAAATGATAGTCCTGAAAACCTGCTTGATCATATTTATTCTGTAATGCTTTGTAAAGGAATATGGATTTAGACAAGCTTTTGAAAGTAGAAATAGGAAAAGCTATGCCCAGGAAAAGACTGCATACTTAGGTTATCTATTGACAGACATGATAAACAAATCTCCCCCCAACTGTTATATTTGCAACTCTGTTTTATTCTTGGAAAAATAAATTATGTAACCTTTAAATAAAATAATAGGTACAGGCAGCTTATTGAAACACATTTGGTTACAAGTGGATTTTTAGAACTGCTTAGAATTGATATATTTGAATTTCTTATGCTGTCACATCTCCTTGAAATGATTATTTTGAAGCACACACTTTTATGTTAGCCATGACCTACTTTCTCTTAAGAGGAGCACTTTGGGTGGATATGTCTGGTGCCTATTTCACAAGTGCTTTTCTCACAGAGTAATAGATGTTATCTTGATGCTTTCAACAAAGCTTTCCCACTTTGCTTTACTCTGCCTGGGACAATCCCCTCCCTTGCCCAGCTTCACTTTTCTTGCTTTACCAAGGTGAATAAAAGATTTTATTTTATTTTTCAGGGAGATGAGTGAGGTGGGGGAGGAAGGACTTATTAGGGAATTGACACTGTTCTCCAGTGGGGTAATTATTCTCTATAAATTCTTAGGTGTTGTTCTTCACTGGATCATTAAATATCTTCTGTGCTGCAGTGGAAGAACAGGAGCAGTAACAGAATTGTCCATGTGCTGCACTGAGTATGAACAGGAACACAAATAATAAAACCTCAGTGGTGCTGCAATGGGGATTTGAAACACATTGAGGAATTTGCAATGCCTCTTGTTGGTAAGGAAATACAGAAGTGATGACATTTAAAACAGTGGCTGTGTGTCACATCCAGGTACACTTTGCAATACAGGAGTGTACAGGGTTGTGCTTAAGAAGATGGATAGGGATATAAACAGCAGCAATAATGGAGAGGGTTGGCACTTTGTTTTGCTGGTTGCTGGTTAAATATATAGCAGGTTTATTGTCCTAAAGACCTGCTCTAATTTAGGCACAAGTTTGCAGTTAACTAAGCTGAAAACAATGTTTGATGGACTTAGATCTAAGTGAGGTTTCTGTACAGAAAGCTCAGCAGGTTTAAGAGAAATCAAACAGGAATTCTGAGGCTGTGCCATGGTTATAATTTCTGAATTTTCAGGTTTTTCTCTCCTGCTCCCACTGCTGAAAATGACACCTGATGGTCTGGCTCTCTCCTTCTGGGAGACTCTCCTGGCTGCCTTTGTTCACACTCTGGCACCACTTCCACTGAATGCCTCTAGTGAAAGTGCATTTCTTGTATCAGCTGCAGCTTCTCCTCTCTTGTCTGATGCCTTCATCCACTGTCTCATCTCCCACTCCATCCTTGAATGCTTTCCCTGGGCTTGGAGCACAGCCAGGAATCAAGCCTAAAGCAAGCAAGGCAGCTGCCATGAATAACAAAGGAGTTTGCAGCATGACCTAAAGCATATTGAATGATATCTCAGGATCAGCAGCTCCTCCTGGATTGCTGCTTTAACAGGAGACTGTTTTCCTGAAAAAGCAGGAACTGCCTTCAGCAAGACCCAACAGTGGGTAAAGAACAATTTCAATTTTATGTCAGTTTTTATCAGGTGAATGTTAATTTAGTTTCATTAGATTTTCTAGTCCTCACAGCACCAATCAATGATGATTTAGGAGCACTAAGGTGGGTGCAGATGAGGACAAAAAATAGAAAACAAGTGGCAAATTATAAAGAAGCTGTGAATTGGCCCAATTCAATCTGGTTTGTGCTTTTCAGTGGATGGGGTTTCTTGGTTACAGAGTTGTTGGGAGAGATGCTACTTTTTGAGTTTTCAGGAAAAAAGGTACCATGAATGCTGTGACTTCTAGATAGAAGATTTTGAAAATATACAGAGTGGCACATTTGATCTGTTCACCAGAGCTGTAAACACACAAATCTCTTGGCACATATTTTCCAGAGAGCTTTTTGATTGAGACACTTACATAATTTCAAACAGAAAAGAGAGAATTTCTGAACTGCAAGAAAGTTTTATTTCTGTATTATTTTAAATCCACAGATGAGCTGTCAAAATAAAAGGAAATGTACTCTTCAAAAGAGTCTGTATTTGATGAATTTTGGACCAAAAAGAAAGAAAACTTTTTAAAATAAATTTGACATCATAGCAGAATAACTTTAACTTGCACACAAATTTTCTTTTTTCCTTAATTGATGGTAGCTATGATTTCTTAATTTATCAAGATTTTGTTTGAAATGAAGAGTGGATATATGAAACTATTGATCTTGGTACCCTAACTTAGCTTGCAGCAGTTGTGTTAGTGAGGCACCAGGCAAAGGTCACAAGGAAATCTGTTCCTTTAAACAGCAGCACAAAAGGTTATAAAGAAATTATGTGCAGATCTGAAGCTTTTTTGACACATAGACCTGTGCTTCTGCCTTTCACTGTGGTCTAATATGAGGCAGTATATTATTCTTTATTTGTCATTTTTATGTCCCTTTTCACTGGATTTATTTTCCTGATGACTTTTTTTGTATCTTCAAATAAAAACAACCCAAACACAAGGCAGATATTACTTACACTTCTATCTGATCTTACTGTTCTAAGAAATACAGGGGATGTCGTTCCCTTTCTCATTCCCTCCCTCTTTTTCAAAGGTCTGGGATTTCCTAAGGTAAGGAAAAACACTTACAAACAGAACCTCTTCAGCAGTGGCCACGTTTTCCCTCTTCATTCTGTGACAACAATGAGATTGTGCAGATTTAGCTTGGAATGCATCATACATACAATGTGTTTCTTGTCCCCTTGTTTTTGGTAGGCAAAAGTAAGAGGAGCAAATGGGAAAGATATTTAAATCACAGAAGTGTCTGAGAGTCCTAGCTCAGGGGAAATTCAGTGCAGCAGCCCCATTTCTGTTCATTCTCACAATCTTTAGTCCAGAGTTTACCTCAAAAAGGGAAGCAGTAATAAATAAGACAATGCTAGGTCAAGTGAAAATAACTTTGTTTGCATTATGTTTATACTAAAGATTCAAACTAATTTTTACAGCACTTCTACCATGAACCATGAATCTAAGGAACACATTGTGTCATGAAATTGCTCTGCCTGAGTGTTTAAGAAGACCTGCATTTCATGCTAGAAAAGGACAGATCCATCTGTGTAGGAGAAAGAAGTTTCACTTCAGCAGGAAAAAGGATGCTTCAACCAAGAGCTTCAGGGGCAGCTGAAATGAAGAGGGGTGTTTTTCATCCAGGAGACAGATTCAGCTAAGAAAGGATGAGTGATTCATTGAAAAACTGTTTCCATGCAGGAGCAGAACAGCAAAGCAGTTCTGGGCCAAGTGTGACTGCAGAAGCTGAGTAGTTATTGATTTAGGTTTAGAGTAAGGTCAAGATCTGCATGGAGGAACAATGTCCTTTGGTGAATGTTGCTTTGTGAATCAGTAAAACACAAGAAGTGGGGATAAAAAAACATCACACAATAGGCAGTAATGGCTTACAAGGGTCAGGACATCCTCATGAACTCTGCATTGCTGAAGATTTCAGCAGCTACTGTAGGGACTGTGTGATACAGGAAATGAACCTTGAATCAGCTCTCTTTCAATTCCAAACTCTTTTTCTAGAAAATTAAAGAAATGTGAAAGATATTGGAGAACTTAAACAGAATAAAATCCTTGTGAATCAACATAATCTTCTGATAG
The DNA here is from genome assembly GCA_013398995.1 of Alaudala cheleensis. NCBI lineage: Eukaryota > Metazoa > Chordata > Aves > Passeriformes > Alaudidae > Alaudala > Alaudala cheleensis. The sequence continues at coordinate 6,609 of VWYE01005353.1, forward strand.
CAAATTTGTTTCAAGAAATTCTCATAATACTTGAGGTGTTTGCCACAGGTCTCTGTTTAGTCACTAGATAAATGAAAAATAATCTTACTTTGTCAGAAGCATGGCATATGGAATTCATTAAAAAAAAAGAAAGAAAAAGAGAAAAATTAGAAATTCTAACAATATTTTGTATTGCAGTAGGTATTTAACACAGTGGAATGGTTCCTCAGCTAAAAAAAATGTGAAAATGAAATAGATCAACTCTGTGAATATTCAGTTAGCTTTGTTTACAGTTAAATTACAGTGTGAGAACTATTACTGGTTGGTTCTGAGTGGTACTGACAGTAAATCACTTAGGACATAATGAGAAAAGTGGCAGTGTAATTTCCTAACATGCCTAAGTCTGCACAATAACTGATGCAAATCCTGCAGCACTCCACACTTGCCCAAATGTAAGGATCTTTTGAAATAACCATACAGGGAGCTCATTTTGCAGAACAGGGACTTGGCTTTTATTATTGAAAGAAAGTTTCAAGAATTCCATTGATGGTAGTAGGGCAAGTCTTTGGGCTTACAGACAGTTTTATTGAAAAGACTTGCAAGGGAAGTCTTGGAAACATTTTTCTTTCCTTAAATCAGTCAGATGCCTTTATTGCCATATACGAGTCAGAGAAAAATGTCATACTTCAGCTTTTCTTTCAGCTTGATAACACCATTTAAATTAGAGATATAATTGATATTTTCTTTGTTTGCTTAACATTAAGTGAAATTAAAATTAAAATGAAAGTAAACAGAGTAGTGTATAACAACAGCTTTATGGAAGAGCAGCCTGCAAGCAGTTGTGTAGCCACAGCAAGATCCTCATCAGAGCAAACTGGATTTGTGCACTGCAGACTTCTCTGTTCCACCCCAAAGCCACAGCTAATATACCTGTCTGTCATTTCACTGAGCACCAGACCACATCCCATTTCATCTGAGAGCTCATCTTTGGAAAATCACTGCAGTTGTTTTGATTAATTCTAATTCCTACTCAAATCAATTAGCTGTGTCACTTATTACCTTAATTTATTATATTTTTATTTGATTGCAGCTGCCTAAATTTTCCTTTTGAGCTATATCTTTTATCTTTTTTCTTTGGTTTTTGCTTTTAATTTATATTTCTTTGATGATACTCCCTTCTACAACCCCATAATTCAGAGTACCTTCTCTTTCCTTGCCATTTTCCTTGCAGTTACATGGCTTCACTCTTTTCTGTCATTTCCCATTCCTTCTAAGTACCTGGGTAACTTAGCTGGATATTTCCCACTGGCATTACCAGCCAGTGCCACTGCAGGGCTCAGTCAAGGTTCAGTGTTGAACAACTGTCTGTGTAAAAATTCCCATATTTTATCAGAATTTCTTGCACTGCAAGTTGTGCCCATTGCAAAATTTCTTCTCAGAAATGTCTGGCACAATTTTTTCCACATTCTACTGCTGGGTAAATGAAGAGATATTTATTCAAAATTAACCAAAGCCTGTAGCAATGGATATTTTCAAAGAACTACTTGTGAGCAATTTACAAAAGTGCTGTGAGGAATATTTTTAGCAATAATGTATATATAGAAGTAATCTTATAATTTCTTGAATATATTTCCCCCCTGATGTTTGGAGGATGTATTGAATGTTTTGTTTAGATGATGTGGTCTGTGCATTTTGTAAGCACTTGTGCAGGATTGCTGCTTTTACAGCAGGAAGAGATCAGATGTTAACAGCTTGCAGCTGCTGACTGCCAGTGCTCATCCTAAACACCGTTTTAGAATTCCAACACTGAAATGAAAACAAAGTTTAAGAAGTGAAATGTGAGTGGCAAGATGTCCTTTGGATATGAGTGTCACAGCTTAAGCACCTGGCAGGATTTGGCTTTGAAGCAGGATGGTTTGCAAACGTGCTTTGCACATTTCTGGCCTCCCTCTCCTGATGTGTGCAGGAAACAGCGACACATCTGGGAAGGGTCCAGAAGGTGAATCCTGCAGTGAGCAGCTGAGGGAGCTGGGTGTGTTTAGCTTGGAGAAAAGGAGGCTCAGGGAAGACCTTTTCACTCTGGTGGAGCTGGGTAGGGGTCAGCCTCTGCTCCAAGGTAACAAGTGACAGGCTTCAATCCCTGCCAGAGGAGATCCAGGTTAGGTATCAGGAAGAATTTCTTCCCAGAAAGAGGCACTGAAGCATTGGAATGGACTGTCCAGGGAGGTGGTGAATCATTATCCCTGGAGGTGTTCTAGAAACATCTGGGTGTGGCACTTAGTGCTGTTGTCTGGTTGACAAGGAGTGGTTGGCAAAAGATGGGATCAGATGATCTCGGAGCTCTTTTCCAACCTAAATAATTTTGTAATTATGGGATTCTCCTGCTTCCCAATCTCACCAAGATGAGCACTGGACTGGAACCTCCAGGGAGGCTGTTCCTTCCATCACTTGTGAGATAACTGGCCCTGGGTTTCCAGCTGAAAGGACAGGACANCGTGAGATAACTGGCCCTGGGATCTGTGTAGCATATCTATGAGGAATATGTTTCCAGCTGAAAGGACAGGACATGAACAGCCAATATCATGTTACTTCAGTTAATTCCTCAAGGGATGTGTCCAAGAGCAGCTTGAATGCTGCTCTCTCTCCTTTCCTGAATAAGTACAGGAATGAATCTTGGAAGTCTCTTAATGGCAATTCACAGCTTCAGATCACACTGGCTCCTGGATGGTGGAATTTCCTCACCTTCAGAACTGAGCTAAGCTGAGTTTTGTCTCAGTAACATATGCAAAGCATTAAAATGTATTTTTTGTTTTTGAGGAAAAAATTTGAAAGAAATGATGGACGTGATTTCCTTGATCTTTCCCATATGAAGACATTAGCATATATACATATTGAGTAGAACATGTAGTTGGTTTAGCTTTTTAAAATTTTGCTCAAGTAAAAGTATATTATCAGATACAGATGAGCACATTTCAAATTTTAAAAAATTAACATATTGGGGTCTATAATCTTGTCATTTCCATTTTCTGGACATTTTCTGTTACTGTGGTTGTTAACTTCAGCAGTTCTAATTCATACAGAAATTAATTTTCATGTGATTCACACATACAGATGTTAGCATTAGACTGTGCTATTATCATGCACTCATTCAAAAGCTGATAGGCTCAATGGTGTCACATTATCTACCTTTTTAAATTACTGTGACACAGGTCTTAATCTTTCCCAGCATATTTTTTCTCGTTCCTCTTCCTTTGCTTCTCTTAAATCCTTATATGGCCCTTATCATAGAAGCATTTATGAATTAACAACTATAGTATCTTCTTTTACATAGTTTTACTTCTAACTTCATAATTTTTAAGACTGTTTCTTAAATGCTTCCAATTTGATCAATTTCCCTAAAATATAAGTTGCACTCAGACATAAAAAAATAATATATGACCAATCTTACAAAATAAGTGGTGTTGTTTGAAATTAATTTGATTAAATTTGATTAAATGTATTGGTTTACCAAGTAGAAACTTGGTTAGATGAGAGTTGACCCTACTAGAGGGAACAGGATATACCTTGGAGCATCTGGGAAGAAAAAATCTGAGAGTTCAAAGGTTGCTGTGGTGCAAGGAACCATTCCCCTCCTCTGGGAAACTCACTGCACTCTCTGAGGCACTTCTGGTTTGGCTGGATCAATTGTGCCAAGGAATATTTCATTTTGTGTCACAATTTTAGCCATCATGATCCACATTTTAAACAATGTGTGATCCTTGAAGTGGTGGCATTTTCCCAGGATACAAGAGATACCACTGATCCCTGAAAGAGAGGAACAGCTCTGTCTCCTTTGAGGTGCATCCCAAAATTACAGAATGCTTGAGGCTGAAAAGGTCCTCTGGAGGTCCCACACCACTGCTCAAGCAGAGCCACCAGGAGCCAACAGCCCAGCACTGAGTGTCCAGAGAATTCTTTGGTGTCTCTAAGGGGAGAGACTCCACAGCCTCTTTGAACAAGTTGTGCCTGTGCTCAGTCATCTGCAGAGTAAACGTTTCCTGATGTTTGGAGGGAACATCCTCAGTGTCACTTTGTGCACGTTGCCTCTTGTCCTGACACTGAGCAGCACTAAATAAAGCCTGGTTCCATCCTCTTCACACTCTCTCTTCAGGAAATTAGATATATTTATAGGATACCTCTTGAATATTCTCTTCTCTGCTTTGTTCCTTCTCATAGTTAGCAGATACAGAAAAAGTTGGCTACATTAACTGTAACAGTTTGATTATATTTTATTTCTCCCCCCACCCAAAATTCAGCTTAATAATTTTTCCATGTGTGAAGGCTGACAGGGGAAAGTGTAAAACTCCTGAGTGACTTTCAGATGACAAACTGATGTCTTCTGCTCTTGGCCTGGAGGTGCTAACGATGATTGAACAGCACTGTCATGCTGAGGCTTGTACATGAACTCCTGAATGCTCAACAACCAGGTTGCTTGGCATTTTTTTACAATAAATATTGTAAGAATATCTGTAAGTAAAACAATGCAACATGGATTACAATGCTAGGCAGCCTGGTCTCGTGAGTTCTACATGGATATTAAATTTTTGTTTAAATTGAAGTGTCACTGATAGCAGCAATAGTGCAATTTACCACTTCCTTCTCTGTAAGCTGTTTTGGTTTGCTACAGGATGATGTTTTGATTAGGAAGCCAGGTGATACAAAATCAATAGAAGAGTTCATACTGATTAAACACTGCCTTTCTTACTGATGTTTGTGAGGTTTTTTAGAAACAGCTCTTTGCCTTTTGCTATTTAATATTGTTATCAATGACTGGGAGGAAAACAAAACTGTTATTGATTGAATTCACAGCTAATGCACACACACACACAAATGAATGTCAAAAAAAGAAGAAAAAAAGGTGGAATTCAGCAGGGATATGTAGGTGGTTTAGTAAGTGTAGTATAAATATACAATTTGCAACTCAGCCTTAGTCACATTTTGGTGTAGTGAAGTGTGAGTAGAAGCCACATTTTGCAGCTACAAATTTCTTGGAGAGAAGATGCTTTTAAAAAGGTGCAAGAAGTCACACCAAGCATGAACACTCAATACAATTGCACATTAAAAAGGTGAATGTGCGACAAAAACATGAGAATATTGAGCAGAAATTAATTGTGCTATTTGTCCTTAGGTGGCTGCTACTTCTGTTCTGAAATCCAGAGTTCAAAAATTGTATTGATAAATTGGAGAGGATTTATTTAAGGACTGGGAAAGATTCAAGGAGCTCAAAACATAAATTTAGCAAAGGAAATTGTGTCTGTAGCACTCCTAGCACTTCACAGCTTGATGTTCCACAGAGCAGACTATTGTTCTCTCAAGCTTTCCTTGCTTGGTGATGGGATGTCCCACCAATTCTCTGTCCTTGCTGAAGTCCCTGGTGCAGGCATTGGTGTCCCTTTCCAGCTGTGGCAGCTCTGCAATGACATGTCTTGGTTCCAGGATCACCAGTGACAACTTCAGCCATACCTGTCCCTGTAATGCACCCATGTTTTTTGCCTGCCTTTGAAATAACCAAAACACGGTTGAGGTTTTGTGTCCCACAAAAAGCTGCTGAACAAACCAAGTGCTCTTGGGTGTTGCTGCTGTTATTCTGCCCTGAGTCATCCCTGCAAATCCCCTCATGTTGTTCCTACTTCTCTGGGTTGTCCTAGAAAATTGGGATCAATCTGGCCAANTGGTGCCAGCAGCTTTGCAGAGGTTTTGGGCAGTCATTTTGCACAGAATGTCAGTTCTTGGAAAAAACTTGAAAAATCAGAGGGGGTTTTGTTTGGCTTTTTTCCTCTCCTGTCTCAGAATTCCCAAGGAGTGGTGCAGTGTACCTGGAATCTCTTTGGGACGTTGGATGTCTCTTAAATGTGCTGCCTGCTTGTTCACATCCTTTGTGTGTGGTGTCATGCTACTCATCCCCTTCTAATTTATAGAGTACAGCTGTGCCTCTTCTTGCTCATGTTTGGGAATGTTTGAGGGTGTGGCAGGGAGGGAAATGCAAGCTCTGGACACACCTTTAAGCTTTTGATGCACTCAACCTTTAATTCCCTCTATCAAAACCGGGCAAGGGCAATAGCAGGATCACAGAACTGTTAAAAACTCACTGATGTTGGGAGTGCAGCAAATCCCAACACAAAGCCACTCACCTACACATAAAGCTTCTCACAAGGATGGCATTTCTTGTTTTTCTCCTCTTTCTCACTGTTTGGCCCAGCAGAATATTCTGGGGATCCAATGGAACTGTGGCATTTCCATGGGGTCCGGTTGAGGTTTTGTGTCCCACAAAAAGCTGCTGAACAAACCAAGTGCTCTTGGGTGTTGCTGCTGCTATTCTGCCCTGAGTAATCCCTGCAAATCCCCTCATGGTGTTCCTGGTTCTCTGAAAATTGGGATCAATCTGGCCAATAAGCTCTTTTTCCTGGGCAGATCCTTGGTGGCTTTTCCCTGGTGTCATGTAAACAATGAGACAATTTTGTGACATTCAGCCACATGGTTCTGTCAAGGAGGTTGTGGGAATGAGGAATGAGACATCTCCAGAGTGAAAATTCAATATTTAAGGAATTACTTTCTAAAACTGACTGAGTGATGAGATCACCTGGCACCTTGGACTAGTAGATGGCTTGTTAATTTGACAGTTCACATATGCAGAGGTTTAGGCTTCTTTCCAGCCTCTCTGGAAACTGAGTGCATGAGAGATGAATTTCTTCTCAGACTCAGGTGTTTATTAATCCTTATCCACATCACACTCTCACAAGCTGTGAGTTCTGCACACCAGCTCACTGAGCACAAAATGGACCCCTTTTCTATCTCTACCACATCTTTTCAAGGACAAATCACCCAATTATGAAATGCCACCTAAATTATTTTTACTTTAAACCCAATAACCAGCTACTTGTGGTCCTCATTGCGGACTTTTCTAACCAATCACAAAAACTGCTCAAACCCATGAAGAAGAAAGTGAAAAGAAGGACTCAGACAATGCCTTAAATCCTCCATCTTGGCTCACATACATATGTTAAAGTCTTAAATCCAAGTTTTTCACCCTGTGAGATCACATGCTTCTACAAACTACACACTCACAATCTTAGTACTCTCATTCAATACTTGGAGCCTGTTCCAAAGCTTCAGATCAAATGTGGTGCTCACTTGAAAGTCAGCATCTTTTAACACAGAAAAATCGAAATTTTCAGCATCCAGGATTCCTACACACATAGATAGATTATTTTTAGTTTCTGCTCTGTTAGTTTGCTTCCATTTTCAAATGTTTTCCTAATTTGTTATTTTAATTTTGTGGCATTTTATCTCAGAATTTCTTCTCAAACTCGAGGTATAGAGTTTGTAGAGAGAAGTGTAAAAGCTCAATAGTGAGGTCAGATTGGTATATGTATAAAGAATCCATAGCAAAAAGCAGAATATATAAATTGATTCCCCCCACTCATTACATGGGATTTGGTTACAGTTATAGGAAATCATATAACAAAAATTAATATTGAGAGGATTCTTAAAGATAGCAGCAAACTTTGTAATGAATTACAGCCTATGGAAGTTGTAGATAGACATACTCTGTTTAGGAATAATTCACATTTTAAAATGTTTGAACAATTTATATTTCAGTTCACCCACAGAAGTTAAATCAAGACAGTTGTATGAACAATGTAATAGAAGCAGGCAGATGATGTGATTAACATTGTCCCCCTCTGCCCTCTAAAGTTCATGAATCCATGAAATAAATGAAAGAGATATTGGAATTTTTTTTTGGTCATATTTCCTGTTCCATCAATAGTGTCAGATGCAATTTTTCACAATCAATGTCCTATTAGCCACAGCATCAGCACAAGTGAACTGTCCCCACAGTGACCTGACCACTGCTTTGCCTCCCTCTCTAATTCATATCCCTACATCTGTAAATGGAAAAATTTGGGTTTAAAAAGATAATAAAGTTAAATCACCTATTTGTATTCAATGTAAGTCTAATTTTTAAAAGTAAAATAACCTTGGTATTTAGAAAGCATTTGTAATTATGTTGGAATAATTTGCATTGAGTTTCAGCCTATTTCACACCTCCAAAACGTCAAAGTTTGTACTTAATTCACTGAATTCCTTGTGTTGGGCTGCAGAACCTCCCCTTCCTGATGTCAGGAGCAGCACCAGCAGGAGGAAGTGCCATCCTTTGACCAAACACAGGTCTGAGGGTATTCTCTGGCTTTTCTTTTGCCCAAAGCAGCAGCCCCTCATTCATGTCTTGGATCCAGGATGGAAGCACTGAAGAGAGGCTGCAGTGCCCCTCCAGGAATAAATGCTGCTCCAGAGAGCAAGTGCCAAACAGGGGGCTGCTCAATAAATCTCAGGGAGAAAGCAGGAGAGCTGACAAATTTCCCTTCTGCCTTCCAGAGCTCTTGGATCTGCTTTTCTTGACCTGCTGAATGATTGGCAATTGCTCCTTTGCTGGTTTAGAACTTTGCTGTTTCATCTGTCACCTCTAAGTGATCACTGCCTTCCAACTCGTGTTCCTTTCCCCAAACTGTTCCATGGAAAACTATGTTTTGGGGAGGGAATCAGCAAAGTGCTTAGAGCTGTTAAAAGAGTTCTTTTAGTAAAACAATTAAATAAATTCTTTACACCTTCTGTATTCTTTAGTTAGGAGTAAAAAAACCTATTTTCAAATTAGATTTTACAAGCTGATGGGAGGTTATGCAGTGAATTCAGATTTTTTCTACAATTATTTAATTCTGTTGATAATAATCATATAACAAAAATCATATAGTAAAGCCAAAGCATCAAATAAAACTAAAGCATAAAACTAATGAAGAACCTCATCCTACTCAGTTAGAATAAATCCAAGGATTTCTTTCATTCCAAAATTTTCATAAGGGATAGTCTAACTTAATTCCTAAATTCTCATTGTTGTCAATAGAACTTAATTTTGCAAATATATCCCAGGAAACATGTAGAAGTTAAAGACTTCCTGCCACTTTTAATATCATTTTAATGCAAAAAAAAAAAAAGGGATCCAACCTTTTGTAATTTCCAGTCTGCTTGCAGGGCACATATTGATTTAGGCCTGAGTTCTGGTTGCTCTTGCTTTTCTCAGTGGGAATGGTTTTAATCTATTGTTAAGAATGATTAAATCACAGAATCTTAGCATTCTGAAATGTGTTAAATTAGCAAGAAGAACAAAGCTGTAGTTGTTAAACAGATAACCTGTGAGCTCTGTGGCACTCTTTTATTTATGGACTTTGTTACTCACAGTATGACTCTGTACAACACAAAAAGGGTTTTCTCTAAAGACTAAATTTCAAAGAGTTATGTATCTGAGACAGAAGAAAAGCATTTCTTCTCTCCAGGTACACATTCCTGAGTAAGATTAATAAAACAGGAAAAAAGATCCTCTTCATATGAGACCACACTCCAGGCATCTTTTATGTGCATCACAATGTTGTGCTTCAGAGGGATGGGAAGGAAATAAAATCCTCTCCCTGGAAATTGATGTATAAATTGTACCCATCCAGAGTCTCCAGAAGCATAAATAAATGTGCTAATCTTTGCTGGAGTGAGTGGTACCATGCCAGCTTAGGCCAAGTGAAATAATGCAGCTCCAGTTATCAAACTCCAAAGAACCCTCCACAGAAAAAACACCCTTCAATCTCTCCATGCAGCTCTAAAAGAGTTGTTTATGGTGTTTGAATACATTGATTTTTGAAAGAATATATTTAGCATTATCTTTCCATTTGTCGGAATCAAAGCTCATTTGACATATCAGGTAACAAAACCTTGATAAACCACAATAAATCAGAAACTCTGCAATAAAAGTGCCAGAAAATGTATGGTTTGTATATGAGCTGATGCATCTGACCTCGTAACATTTCTCTGAAAACATCTTTAAAATATATTTTTATATTTCCTTTTTATTTTTTAAGGTTTGCTGCTCCTTGTTAGCATTCCACACAAATAGCCCCCTGTAACACTGCACTCTTTTGTTTGTGTATGCTTTTATAAAATACTGGGTTCATAGAATAATCTTCATTTTAGGCTTGGGTAAAAAAGCAAATAATAATTGTTTTGGATATTTTCCAATTTTAGTTCTCTTTTCCAGAAGCCATGACATTGAATAAGCATCCTAGTTATTAGGATTTTTTTTTAAAAAGCACAAGAAAGCAAACCTTTCAGAAATGTCTGTAAGCAGATATAATTTATCTTAGAAGATATTTAGAAAAAATGAACAGATGTAAACCTCTGATCCTGTTTTTCATATGCTATTTATTTGTGAAGCTACCAGATCCCACGGACTCTTTTTTGCTCACTGCCCCAGAACTAAATAAACAAAATAAACATACAACTTCTGCTACTACAATTGATGGGCAGCTTAAGGCACAGGAGATATTTCATGTGTGTGTGTGTGTGTGTGTGTGTGTTCAGGCTGTTTGGGCATTGCTGAGTCTGTCACACTCCTGGAAATGGATGGGAAGGGGAGGCAAGGAGAGGATGGAAAGGGAACTTCACTGCAAATTGCAGCAGTGACCAAAGGGAGCTATCAATCATGCTGAGGAGTTGCATCCAATGAAAACTTAGTTTAAGACAAAAGAACAGAACTAAGAGTCATATCCTTCTCTGTGCTTTGGGGTTTTTTTTTGTTTTGGTTTTTTTTTTTTTGGGGGGGGTTTTGGTTGTTTTGGGTTTTTTTTTTTCCACTGGCTTGACAAATTAAAAATTTTGGAACTAGGTGATCTTTAATGTCTCTTCCAACCCAAACCATTCTGTGATTATGAGGTGGGTTCTGCACAGAGGTGCTGCTTTTGGACAAATGAGTTTGTGCTTCCTTCTACCTCCAGCTTTGCAGCTGCTGAACCCCTCATTTTGGAATGGTTTCCCTTAAGAACAGCTCTGGAGAAGATGTGGGTGATGCTGCACAAACAAAATCACTTGGTTTTGTGAGTCCTGTGAGAAGCAGCTGAGGGAGGTGGGGTTGTTTAGCCTGGAGAGAAGGAGGCACAGGTGAGACCTTATCACTCTCCACAATCCCCTGAAAAGAGGCTGTACCTGGGTGGGGGTTTGGCTCTTCTCCCAGGTAACAGGATGAGTGGACTTAAGTGGTCCAGGGGATGTTTCTAATCATCCTACTCTGTTTCAAAATTAATCGAATTGAAATGAAGTAATTTCCCTGATTCATGTCTGGTTTTCCTATGGCAAAAATTAGTGAGCAATCTTCCTTCTTTATCTTTTCCAAGAGCTTTTTCCCTGTATTTTCTCCCCTGCTCCTGGAGAGAGGAGCTGAGCAAAGGTGAGACTGGCTTGGGGGGCATATGGTGGGCTACAGATGTCAACTCACAGTTAACACCAAAGATTTTGCCTATGTTAGACATTCTAAATGTTTTAATAGTAGACACTGTAATTTAACCATCTTTCCCAGGTTTACACACATACAAATATCCATGTATATGTGTGTGGATTTATAAAGTGGCAGACAGAGGTATAAACCTGGCAATTCCAAAAGGTCAGAAGTGCTTTGGTGCAATTGCACAGAACTAACACACCCCAGGCTGACAGAAAAGTTCCTTACAGTGCCTTGTGTCTCACTATTCAAATGTTATGTCAAGTCACACCAGGCAGACAGAGGACTGTAACTCCTTCTGGTTAATGTGTCAGAACTTGTGTCAACACATGCCATGTTATTGCCTAATGCAAGAAACTTACTGAAGAGAAAAGGCTTTCACTGTGCTGTGACAGGCTTGATTCTATTCTGATGCTCATCCAGTGACCTCTGGATTACTGGAGCATTGGAAATATCCCTCAACAGTCTTTTTAACATCAAAAACAGGTTTANAAGCATTGGAAATATCCCCTGCTCTGTTCTACTCAACAGGGTTTTTAACATCAAAAACAGGTTTATTTTGAGGCACCAGATATTTCTGCAGCTGGTTAAAATGGAGATTTTGACATGAGGGAGGTTGTGAGAAGTAGTTTATGACTTTGAAGTGCAGATGGAAATAGGGGTATTTAGCAAGCTCCAACACCAAGGACATTGGCAAAGCTGAAAAGGAAATTTAAATATTTGAGTCAAGCTAGATTTCCTCCTCTTATATCGTATGTTTCAAAGTGCAGCTGTGCTGTCCACCACAACCTGCAAAATGAGCAGCTAGATAGTTCTGCAAAAGGAACCATAAATAATAAGTGATCATCTCAGTTTTTACAGAATGGAAATTCTGATTTTGTTGAAAGCTCTTGTGTGATTGTCCCATTGTCAAAGTTTTTTTCCACATCTCTGCATTTGTTACAGTTTAACAAGAGAAAACAAGAGTATACAGGCATTCTAATTTGACTTTGGAAATCCCAAAACCTTTAGAAACATTCCCATGAAGATTTCATGTGGAGTAAATTCACAGGAAGAATTTCTTCCCTGACAGGGTTATCAAGCACTGAAATGGGAAAAGTGGTGAAGTCACTGTCCCTAGAAGTGCTCAAGAAACAACTTGATGAGGCACAGTGCTGGGGTTTAGTTGATAAAACTGGNAGGGATAAAAATTTGGCCCTTTTCTGCCACTGCCCTAATCCAAATGATTTCTAGGATTAAATTGCCATGTTTAAAGGAACAGGTTTATCCTCTTTGCTCCAAGGTGGTGTTTGTGCTGTCATACCCACATCCAGATGTTTACAGGTGGGTTTTTAACACTGGGTAGTGTCATGTCCTAGTCACCTCCTAAGTCTAAACCACTGATGTCTCTTGGTGCTGGAACAACCCATCCCAAACCAATCTCATTCTCTTTCAGCATGCCTCTAGAATATATTGGTCAACATGAAACATCTTCTTTATTTGTTATACTTCCAACTTCCATCAACACCAGTCTCAGCCACATACTCATAACACAGGTAATTTATTTTTATTTATTTTTATTTATGTTTATTTATTTTTATTTATTTATTTGTTTCAGGTACAAATAGTTACATATTTTCTCCCTGGTGTTCCTGAAAAGCCACAAGCTATGGAAGCTACCCAAATGTTGTCTGTGGTCTTTTTCTAAGTTAATCACCTGGTTTCTCTCTGTAGGAGTTTTGTTGAAGCCAATTAAAGCAAACTGTCTTGGACACTTTTGTTACACAAGGATGACTGTCCTCTTTGCTTCTCCATTGATTTTATGGATACTTAGCAGACTGGTTGGCTTTTCATTATCTTGAGTTCAGTGTAAAGGATCTTGCCTTGACTAAGAGGCAAACCAGCATAAGCTGTCAAAGAATTTATCCTGTCATAGTCTGCTCCATCAGTATATCAATAGATTTTCCTAACATAACAATTTATAGATTACTTTCAAAATTCTGATTCTTGGAAATAATCAATCTTCCATAACTATGAAAAATGTGAGGCTAAAATTTGCTTTTGTTTTCTTATAACAGTGCACATTTAAAAAAATGACTGGTTTACCTGTCACAGATAGATACTTTACATAATCATGTTTTTATCACAGTAATCAGTCAATATATTGAAAACCATCTTGTCAGAATGTTTAAATGAACTGCTTATTTAATATGGGAGTGCTGTGAGTGGGAAAAATGCCTTGTGACCATTCAATCCCACTTGTTTAGTTTTCAGCTGTAACTTATCTCAGTGAAGTACAGTTGTGATTTGTTTGGATTTTATTGTTAATGGGCTCTTCTGTATCCCCTCGTTTTGTCTGAGTCCCAAAAGTTGTTTTTATAGACTGTTCTGTATCCCCTTGTTTTGTCTGAGTCCCACAGGTGGTTTTTACTCCCTGAGCTGTCAGTTATACTTACCCCAACCCAGTTTTCCTAAATGTTTTAAGCCAGTCTTTCCCTGGACCAATCTCTGTTAAAACCTGTCTCGGAGGTTCCCTGAGTTGTTTTTTTTTTGAGAAGTTTTCTTCTCAAAAATTCATGGTAAAAGAAATTAGATGATCTCTTTAGTCCTGGTGATGACAAGAGGGTTTTCATTTATTTATTTATTT
>VWYE01005354.1:0-199588 GCA_013398995.1 Alaudala cheleensis
ATAGCATTACTAAAATTCCTTTACCCTCAAAGAACCTGCCTTTTGATAGTCTCAGAGCTTGATTAGATAGAAACCAAACCATTTTTTTTGCAAATGCCAGGTCAAGATGGGGACGAACTGCTAACTTGCTGCAAGTTTGTATTTTGGTCCTTCTCACGAAGAGGAGGAGACTTTATGCCAACAATCTTGGTATCTAGTTACCTTTCTGTAATAAGTCACATCTCCTAGTAATTATACTGCCACTCATAATAAATTGTGTCATCTTTTCATTGCTGTGATTGTAAATCTGTCTCACTAATCTTATAAGAAAGGATTTCATTTTCATTGGGCAACAAAGAGTAAAAGGGAAGCATCAAAAGGGAAAACTAAAAAATAAGGNCATCTTTTCATTGCTGTGATTGTAAATCTGTCTCACTAATCTTATAAGAAAGGATTTCATTTTCATTGGGCAACAAAGAGTAAAAGGGAAAACTAAAAAATAAGGGGACTTGGGGAATGAGAAGGAAAAAAGAACTGGTATAAGAAAGCAAACAAAACAAGAAAATTCAACATTTCATACCTTTGTGAAAGTTACTTTGTACTCAAAGTCAGAAGATGTTGCCATTATTCCATGCATCCAAAGCAATACATACACATGCAGGTTACTGCTTATTGTAAAGCTAAACCAAAATAATTTTTAGCTGTTGTGCTTGGGTCATTCCTGCTTGTGGAGAAACCCTTCCTAAGTGGAGAAATCCTTAAAATCTGAGCTAGTACAGCCAATTCAGGGTATGAACCAGACTTGAATTCTCCCTTCATTAACATAGCACAGGAAGCCCTCTGAAGCTCTCCCTACTGCTTTATACTTCTGGGTACACGGATGGAGAACTCAGCAGCAGTTCTGACAAATAATTCATTGCATTAGGAACCATGGGAAAAGGTCTTTAGCACAGCCAAGAGCAGTAGCACTAGATATGACTTGGTAATAAACACCTTTGACAAGACCTGAATGGATGTGCCACTTGCAGTGGAAAAATACCAGTGGCAATGAGACCTTACCCATTACTTTTTAAATTCATATAAAATTATATTCATGTAAAAAATAAAGAGAGAATTAAGTTTAATAAAATTTAAAAGAACTAAGTGGTAGAATATATTACCTTTAGTGGAAGAGGACTAAAATATTTCAAGTACATAAAACGAACTTCATCAGTGAACCTACACCAATGAGTACCAGAAAGAGGTGGCAAACTTCTCTAAGAAGAAAAGATACAACAAAGTTGTGTGCTCCTGTTCACATTCATAGAAGGCCTCTATCTAAATTCCTTCAGAGCAAAGATAAAATAGGCACCCACATCTCCACAATGACTCAGTGATGATTTTTGCCGAGGGCCAAGGCTGCAGCTCACTGCATTGTACATGGAGCTGGAAATAACATTCTTATTCATGCAAATTAGGCAGTAGTCACCAAGCATCAGAAAAATCAGCTCTACCAACATCAAAGAGGTGTTTACCAGACAGGACTTGCCAGTGCCACCACATCTTACACACAGGGCCAGAGGAGAGAAATGCTTCAAAATTCAAAAAAGCCCCTATCAAATCAGAAGGCAGAAGACAAATAGAAATTATATGTTTATATTATAATTGAAAGTCTAAATACTTTCAGTAAGTGATCTCCATAAAGTGGAGTCATTGAATTTCCCATGTTTAGGATCTTGTAGTATAGAGAAAAGAACAATAAAGTTATAAGGGTCCAGCCCCACTTATTCATGACAGATATTTCAGCATGTGCCATGTCCATGCACCAGCATTAGTGTTCTGTTGGAATCTTCTTCAATTTGCATCAAGAATACCTCTGCCATTGTAATTCAACCTAAAATCCATTAAAGCTATTATATTGTGCATAAAAATTGATGAACAGCAAAATTTTGAGCAAACCTAATGACCCATATATTTGGAAACATCTGTTTGATTTTTACAGGAAGTCTCAGTGGGGTATAACATGTGGCATAAAGCAATGTAAGTCTCAGCTAACTATAAATATTGTAACTAAATCAGAATTACAACAAACATAACAAATCTGGGGTTACCCTGTAGTTTCACAGCAGCCTCCTGCTGTAAATGACAGTTTCAAAATACTGATCCAATCTAACATTTATCACATTGCTGTTCAATCCTTCTCATAAGGAGTAACAGCCTGATTTTGTATCAGTACAAGAAATAAATATGAACCATACTGTTCAACAGCTTAAGCGACAATATGAATTTTGGGGAAGCTGAGAACTCAAGATCAGGTCTGTAAGAAATAATCCTACAGTGAAGCAAAAAAGAAAGGAAAAAAGGAGGAAACAAAGAGGTGTTGGTTGACCTTGAACTGCTTTGGCTTGTTTTGTCTTTCAATCAACATCTTCAAGCACAATTAATTCCCATCTTCCTCCATGTTGCACAGCTGTTTATGTTCCTACCTATATTTTCATGAGTTTCCAAATTAATATTTCACTGAAAGTGTGGAGCTCAGGCAAACTTAGAAAAGCATCTATCTCCCTTTGTCTTCCTAAAAACCTGCTTGTGTCCACAGGAAGAGCAACACACTGCAGTTGCAAGGGGTGTTGTACAATGGCAAGATACTCCTTGAATTACCCAAAACAAACCCCAGCACTTCATAACACGACAAGAATGAACTTCTTCATGCCAGGATTTTACCCACTTTCAGTATGGGCACTTCCTACAAAGAATGAAATTTTGTCCTTAAACTAATAAGAAACATTGCCTGAAGTCAACCCTCAAGCAGCTGTGTGACCTTCGGACATTTTGAGCAGAGAAACAAAAGCTCTTGCAAAATATCTGCATTTATTTGGTTACAGAATTAATGGTGCCAGCCCATCTCACAGCTGACACATGAAACAGCAGCTGCTCTTTCAGACACTGACTGCAGCCAAGTGACCGTGCCTTGCCTTGAGAAATGGATTGCACTTCATCAAACTTCCCCGTGCTATGATTTTATGAAGGCAGAGTGATTTAATTCCTGGCACAGAAGCAGATACTTTCCTGCATGATAGATTTCAAATCCAGACATCCAAGACTCTGGACAGATCAGGTTTTTCATAACTAAAATGCCAGCTTCTTATTAAATTGACAGCTGAGTGCGTGTTCATACACATTGCAAGGAGTTTGGGAAGCTCAAAGGAAGCACATTCCTGTGTGTGGAGCTCACTCTATGGGAAACAAAGTGAAAGCCTCCTCAGGTTTCCACAGACACCAGGCTGGTGCCCTGGAGATGATCAGGAACATGCAAATGAAGAGCACACTGAGAAATTAGGTGGTTGCTACATCATCTCATGATGGGGGTTCAGCAGCAAAATCAACATGGTAAATTCAGCCACTTGACAATGAAAAAGGTTTGTATGATTATGTGTTTCATGGTTAAGTGTTCTACCTGCCAGCACAGGGACTTGTCTGAAACTCCATTTATAAACCCATGCATAGTGTACTCTCTCCTTGAGCACTGATTGCCTTGCCTCTTCCCTCTCTCCTCATTCCCTGTTTCCTTACAGGGCACTGTAAGGGGGAAGGTGGCTGTCACTCCTCCATCACCTCAGTCCCTTGCAAACAAACACAAACACTCCCACAGCCCATCAGAGTGGGCAGAGCCCCCTCCACCACAGAGCAGAGGAAAAACCTGCTGCCTCCAAAAACAGCAGGCTTCAGGTGCTCAGTGACTGGCCAGTAATTAATTATCCAAAGTAGGAACTGAAGGTTTGAAGCACAAAGTTGATCAATACAGTCATTAGAAAGAAGGATGCTCACCAATCCTCTGTGCCACTCTGGAACTGCAGCTTTCAAAACCACAATGTAAATTATTCAGTGCATTAGTGTATTTACGTTGTCTATCTAAAAGTATCAATTAATTGAACAAGTTTAATAAGCATTTTTCATTTTGAACATGAATCTGAAAATATTCCAGCTTCTACGACTTCCTCAGTTGCCTGACTACAGGAGACCCTCTGCTTTCTACTACTAGTAAAGGCCTCAGCTGATTTTGGGTCTCTTAAAGAGATGTACAAGAGTCACTTCAGCAAACCCTATATGATGAAACCCTCTGCAAAACATTAAAACAAATACCTGTCCATCCTGATTAGCAGCCAGAGCTTTTCCACTGGCAACACAGAAACCACAGTCAAATCCTTGTTTATGATATAGTCAGAGTATTTGTGCTCAGTCCCAACTTACCCCTAAGAAAGCCTTGCCACAACAGGGACCAACTATTTCCTATTGCAGGTGGTTCTCCATTCCCAATTATGACCAGAATTTTTTTCCATGGCCAAAGAGTTTTATTTCCTAATTAAATCCTCTCTGAATTAGCACCTAAGAGAAACTTTCATTGCAAATTCAGGGTCACCACTATTTTGAAACATCCTCACACAGCCAGCAGACCTCAGTGAGAAAAGGGGGTCACTGTAATTACTGCTGCTTACAAAGGTTTTTTAGTGAGTGGAAAACTGGGCTATTATTTCCATAACTCATATTTTTACATACAGTTAGAATTACACAAGAAATCACCCTTATATAAAAAAAGTATTCTCTATGAAGCATTCCAGAGAATTATAAAATATCCATTAAAAAGATATTTCCCACTTTTTGTCATTCTCCCCAGTGGTCAGTTAAGCCAGGTTTCACAGCACTGTTTCTTTTAAGTCTGTTTTATAAGTGATTGACTGCTTGAGAGATGAGCAAAATGCTGCCTGCAGTATTTATGCTTATTTGTCACAGCTTGAAATTGGACTGGGATACTGAGAGCATTTCAGAGTCTGTGCAAATCCCCTCTTTGGATTATTTACAACCTGTTGATGCATATTGAGGAGCACACCATAAAATATCATTTAAATGATCAATCTGTCCTCAACTACTATGAGCCTCCCCATCTCCTCTTGCTCTTTCAGACATTTTCAACTGTTTTCCTTTCACTGCTAACCCAAATATGACATCTTTCCAATAATAAGACAGACAGAAAGTACATGATGCTGAGATCTCTCTGTGATAGCCTCACCTATGGTGCTGTGAACTGAGGACAGAGACTATTTTACTGAAAAATAATGGCACTGAGCGAAGAACAGAAGAACTATTTGCTGTAAATGGATGCTGCAGATACCAGCTGGAAGCTAAGATGCATTTCATTGTCACTAATTAAGTTTGGATATACAAGTAGCAAAACAAAACAAATCTACAAACAGTTGCCATCCGTAGCAAAAAATCTGCTTTCTTGAAATCAACTTTTGTGGCACTCACACAGCAACATTGCTGTTAACAGTTTATAGTGCAAATTCTTCCCTCCAAAATCTCCAAATCACCATCCTGCAAGCCTCTGTTTTACTTTCCCCCCCCTACAGTTTCAATTATTTTTTATTCAGTAGACTTCTTTGATTAAAGTCAAGAGAGTTAAATTCTTAATTCTTGCCATCATTTCTGTTCCCATATTACAGGCAAAGATTTTTGTGCTAGAAATATCCATATTCTAAAATAGAAAAGAAAGTTAAATTCCCCTGGAGCACAGTATTTCTTTACCACAAGCATCCTGTATACTAAATGGCATCTGTCTCCCTGAGGAAGCAAGTTTTCCCTCCTTCCAAAGCAGTCCAGTATGGAGTGCACAGCAAGCTGTATTTTGTGGTTATTACACAGAAGAAGAAATACCCCAATGTTTATTCCCTTTTCCCAGGTGACTGTGAAATTACAGCCAACTGTAATTCAGAGAGAGGCAGGGGAGAGAGCACAAGTGCTTTGTCAGCAAGCAGAACTCTTCACAAGTTAAAGGGCATTTTCAAGAGGGGATTTGAGTTGCAGGAGAGGTTGGCTGTATATTCCTCACGTGCTGCTTCTGCCAAAGCCATCCCTGATGTTCCAGAAGAACCACAGACACACACACACTTAAGGAGCAGAGATTAAACCAATATTTTATTGCTCAAATACTCTGATCTCTCACATGCAAGTACACTGGGGAAAAAAAGAAGAAAATCTCTTCAATGACACACGACAGCCAAGACTCCTTGCTTTTTGCCAGGAGAAGAGAACACTAAAGCCAAGGAATCCTTCCCACTCAGAGTCTTCCTCAAGGCATCGCTCTTGCCCTACCTTATCCAAAGCATCCTCTAATCCCTCTCCTCAGGGCTGTGCTACAGCAGCTGGCAACACGCTGAGCCACAGCTTGGGATTCACAGAGGCTTTGGTCCCAGGAAACACAGCTCAATTGCCACCCCAGGAAAAATGGCACACTACCTCCTAACTGCCTTTTGCTTGGCCCACAGGCTCTTAAAGCATTCAACTAGTAAAATAAAAGTAATGTTATGGTCTGGTTTGACTGTTCCTGCACCACAGTGCCAGCCAAACCCTGGCTTTGCACCTCGTGCTGTACAACCAAATCATGCACACACACACATCACAGGGACATCATCATTATTAAAGCCAAACCTCCCAAACTAATGTGAAGACAAGGAAAAAAAAAAAGAACAAAACAAAAATGACAAAAACAAATAAACAAAAACCCAAACAAACCAATCCAAAAAAACCCCATCAGATACGAAGAATTGCTCATGGTGTACATATTTAATTGAACAGAAAAATGCAGTATCAGGTTGATAACCCATCTTCCCTGATCCTATCCAGACTCCTGGGCAGGCCCAATCACTGCAGCTTCCAGAAGAAGCTTGTCCCTTCACTGTGCAAAACTTCTGGCAACAATTCTACCCTTCAAATACCTCAAATTGCTGTTCACTCAGGAATTAGCCTGCAATTTCACCAAGGTGTTTTTTTCTATAATCTTTCACCTATAATCTAAAGATTTTTTTTTGTTTGTCTCATTTATACTACTGTAGGAAGTATACTTGAGATCTGAGGTGAGGGTTCCTCCTATTTTTGTGATTAATAACTGCATTAAACATGTTATCTGCAAAACTAGGTGAACATTCCTTGCTTATTAATGTCTCATTCTTACTGGAAGAAGAAAAGCAACCAATAATTTCCGTTTAGACTACTGATTAGAAAATGGAAACGTTACATGTAGCAGCTGTCAACATGGTTTAAAAGATTTTTTTGCTGTTTCTTGAAAACTCCTTCAAATCCAAAAATCAGAAGTCAAGAATTAATTCCCAAAATATTATTAAAAATGGAAACCTAACCTGCATCTTGCAGTTGCCACTATTTGCCATCAAGTTATAGTCATGTAATTGTTGCATGTTTCTTAAAGACCATTCAGATAATTTTAAGGCAGGTCCAGTAGGACACAGGTCAGTGAGATGAAAGGTAATAACAGTAGGCAACACAAGGGATAAGCCATATCAAAGGAGGAAATGTCTTATTTATATTTTTCAAGCCAGATATCAGCTTTTATTTACAGTGTTAGCTATTAAACATTTCAAATGCTTCAGACAGCAACCATTCAGAAGAATTATGCTTCTGCTGTAATTTAAAAATAAAAAGACAAAGAGTTTGCCAAATCAAGAGACTTCCATAGTGCTTCAAAACTATCATTACTATTATCCAAAAGTCACATTAGGCCTAGTGCTTTATTCACCTTGCACTAAAGCTGTCTGTAAGTAACTTCAGACTTGCAGGTAATCAACACTCAACTCAAAGTAAAATTTTAAATACCATGGAGGAATGAAAAAAACCCACATGTTGTGTTTAGTTACTGGTTATTACACTGCACAAGGACGCCAGGAGAACTTCAGGGTAAAGATCAGCTGTATAAACCATAACTCCCTACCCAAGCCATCAGCACCTCTTTTAAGCCTTTTTGAAGCAAAATTCCTTTCCTTTGCACATCAGGCAAGTTCAGGTGATCATTTCACATGCGCTCTAGGTCATGTCACACAATTAATTCTTCCTCACATGAACAGATACTTGGG
Source organism: Alaudala cheleensis (assembly GCA_013398995.1). Lineage (NCBI taxonomy): Eukaryota > Metazoa > Chordata > Aves > Passeriformes > Alaudidae > Alaudala > Alaudala cheleensis. The sequence continues at coordinate 7,881 of VWYE01005354.1, forward strand.
GGTTGTGTGGTACCTCCCCAGGAAGCAAGTTATTTCCAAATTTCCAGAGGAAAAGGGAAATTAGAATAGTTAATCTTCATGTAGGTACTAATAATCAGTGAGTGGTCTCTGGCTGTTGCAGCAGTCCTAGGAGAGAACAGCTCCTCAGAAGAGCTGGGCTGCTTTTCCACAGGGTAGGCAGATACTCATCTCACTGAGCAGTAAACCCCAGCAAGATCCCCACCAGCTGTGGAGGATTCAGGAATCCTGACTGGAGCACATTTGTCAGAGAGGGGACAGAAACAACAGCAAGTTGTCTGCTGACAGAAGTAATAAATATTTCAGAGACCAATGCAAGAAACACTTCAAGAACTCAGTAGGATGAGGCAAGATTCCTGAACACAGGTGGTGATGTGGAGGGAGGAGCTGTGCAGAGTCAGGCACTGCAGCCTCACAGAGAGGTTCCCCCAAAGAAGCCCAGGGCAGCTACAAAACGTTTTCACTGCAGTCACTGACGGCACATCAATCCCAAAGCATTCCCAGCACAGCTCCTAACTCCTACCTTGGAGGAATGACAGTGCTGGATTTGGAGCAAAACACAAAAATCACTGACCAATTTATGCACAGACAGAAGTGGGTATGAAGGCACGTTATACTGAATATTGCACACACAGAGGTGCACGTAGACATGCAACACCACAACTCACAGACATTAGGGGGGAAAAAACTTGGCAAAACTCTAAGCCTCCCAAGTTTCTTTTATAGTGTTGCAGCCTTGAGCAAAATTCTAATAGCATCATTTGGGTTTTACATTCACAAAATTGAGTGTGCAAATCCTGCTGCATACAAATAAGACATTTGCATATATCTGACCAAGTTCTGCAAGTTTTGATGAAATGTATTAACTGCTATATCAGTACAGTAGAAAAATCCACCCTGATGTTGATATGGACCACTTTGAGGGAGAAAAACAATAATAAATCAGGCTTGGCAGAAATTGAAATTCAGAAGGTAGGCTGATCATCAAACTCAAAAATGTTATTTAGTGATACACAATAAAACAAATAACCTGCATTCTCCAATTCCCCAGTTAATGTTTATTGATTAAGTTTTGTTGGAAAAAAGCTATTAGCAGTGCATATCCTTGGACAGGTGCTTAAAGCAAGTGGTGTAACTTATATCTAACCATTTGTTCAGTGAAAAACATTTACAAGGAATTATTTTTCACTGTTGAAGGGGTAAAAAGTGGGAGTACTTTGCAACAATGCAAGCAGAACAAATTGAAAAAAATGCATTCTATTTTATTGGGTTATAAAAATAAGTCATTGTCAAAGTTTCATAGAGGTACAGTCAGTAAGTATGTTCAGCCTTACACTGTATTGAAAAAGTTGCTTTTCTATTTTCAAACTTCAGAGCAAGCTTTGGAAAAGAAACCCCAACATTCCTTAACGCATCAGAAATAGATATTGACTTTTAAATACATTAATTGCACACAGCATTTCATTTACCTGCAGCTATTCTGAAATTAAGCCAGTCTTGGAGATTGGAATTTCCACCACCATTCTTGCATGTTTTAATCCTGCAGAGCAGTTTTCATTCTAAGTGAGTCAAGGAAAAGGGGGAAAAAAACCAAAACACTACAAACCATCATCAGGCAGATATATTATTGCTGTAAAGGCATCAAACAGGTGACTCACTTAAATCTAGACAGAAGAGAACACTGTGTTCTTCTTCAGTTCTCACCTCTCAAGAGGTTTACTAAAACAGTAGCATGATAGTAATAAACTGTAAACAAGTATGGACATTCTCTTATGACCTTTGCTTAAAGCAGTCCCAGGCTTCTGTCCCAACCAGCCTTTGTTTCTAATTGTACTTCAGGGCATGGTGGTTTAACGAGCTCAGCCCAGCCACTCACTCACTCACCCACAGTGGGATGAGGGAGAGAATCAGAAGGCTAAAAGTGAGAAGAAAACTCATGGATTCAGATAAAGGCAGTTTAATAGGGGAAGAAACAGCCATACATGCAAAGCAAGGAATTCATTCCCTGCATCCCGTGGGCAGGCAGGTGTTCCGCCATCCCCAGGAGAGCAGGGCTCTGTCACATGGAGTGGTGACTTGGGAACACAAACACCCTCACTCTGAATGTCCCCCCTTCCTCCTCCTTCCACCAGTTTTATGTGCCCAGCATGGCACCCTCTGCCCTGGGATATCCCTGGTGTCACCTGTCCTGGCTGTGTCTCCTCCCACCCCCTTGTGCCCCCCCCAGCCACTCGCAGGTGGGGTGGGCTGAGAGGCAGAAAAGGCCTTGGCTCTGTGCAGGCTGTGCCCAGCAGCAAGGAAAACATCCCTGTATTATCAGCACTGCTTCCAGCACAAATCCAAACACATCAGGAATCAAATCAAACACAATCAGGAAGAAAGTGACCTAAGCCAAAACCACCATGAGGCATGATCTTTTTCATCCACACTACAAAGATTTTTGGACATAATTATTAGGGCCTAAGAAAACATTATTATAAAATAGCCACTCAAATCTGCCATATAAACTTGCCAAGCCGAAGCAACAAATCCTGAAAATATTTTGCAGGTGCCTACAAATATCCTCAGCAATGACTGCCATTATCCAGAGACCACAGGTAAATTTTTAGATAGAAAGGAGTCATCATACAGTTGTCTACTGGGTGAGTTTTACATCAAATAATTAATGAACAACATGTTTTGTGGTCTTTTCTGCTTAGTATTCAACAAAATAAATGTTCTTAAATACACATTGGCTCATCATCAATAAACAACACGTTCTAAAGGTCAGCATATATACATTCTCCAAGAAAGCATAAAGGAAAGTCAGCTTTAAACAGTGGGAGAGCAGGGAGACTCAGAAAGATACTAAAAATATTTCTTTAGAGTACAGCATCTTCTCAGGAACAATCTCTCAGTAATACCACAGGTGCCACTCTGCTGAATCTTTTGCTTCTTCCCAAGCTTATATTAGAAAGAGTTGTCACAAAGGACAGTTTGGCTCAGGAAAATAAGTGTGGGGAAAGGCTAGTGCTGCTAGGCTTGCATTTCCAGCAGTATTCAAAACCCTTTTGTAAGCTGTCATTAACTACAAACAACTATACAAAAAAGGAACCAAGTACTCTTGCCCAACTCCTATCATGCCACACTAAAGGCCTTTAGAGATTATTTCATTTTTAAAGAATTTTCATAAACTCCAATCTATTCCTATTTTCATCATCTCCATGGGCTCTGATTTAGGCTAATGGTAGTACAATATAAGAAGAGAACAAAAATGCATACACTAAGTTAAAATAGGGATATGCCTTTTCAGAGCATCAAAGCATTTGACTGCCTTAATTCCAAATGTTTACCTCGAGTTAATGGCAAAATATTACTTTTTTGTTCTCAAAACCATGCTCAGCTGAAGCTTAAGCTTTGCAGAACAACAGGACTGCTCACCCCTCAGCTATTGACACAAATATTCCCATTCCAGGCCACAGCACCCACCAACAGCAAGGTCTTCCCAACAGAGCCAGATACTTCCTCACCTTTAAGTACAGGGGTCACAACATACATCAAAGCTTTGATTCTTAAAACAACCCCAAAGTCAGGCAATAGTAAGGTGGAGATGACCAGCAAAGACAAGATTGTTCACCCAAGAGGTGCCTGAGGCAGCACAGGGGTGAGGCTGGAGCCCATCCCCTCAGGTGATGCCCTCCAGACATGGGAAGCAGGTTCTACATTCATCTGCATTCAACCTGAACAAAATGGGAGTGTACCAGCCATAAACCTCCTTACCTGCTGAGATGGATTAGAGACACTCTGTGAAGTCAGCAGCACTCACTTTTCCCCCAGCATCCACCAGGCCCCATCCTTTGTCCACAGTCTGAACGCTGCCACTTCTGGTGCCAACTGCAAACTCCCATCTTCTGCTCTTCCAAAAACCAAACTTCCAGCTGCAGAGCACCAAAGCAAGCTGACAACTTACCCAGAGGAACTAGAATTGCCACTAAGGTGTTTTCAGGATACCTTCTCCTGCTGGAGCAGAGAGACCACCCAGCCCAGGCAGGCTGGAAGCAGCTCAGGCCCTCCCCTCACACCTGCCCCAACTCCTCCTTTCTGCTGCTTTATGGAAACCACTTATTTCCCACCTGGATCTGATAATGAAGTCAGCTGGATCCAATGGCAAACAAAGTCAGCTGGATCCCAGCCTCAAGCTCCACCTGGTCTGCAAAGCAGATCAACAGGCCCATTTGTAAACTCAAAGTCATGTGTTAATAGTTTTGAATGCGTTTTATTGTTAACTTCAAGTTAACTTCAAGTGCTTTCCTTTATAAACACCTTCCAAAAGACTAGTGAATGATGTTCCTCTGTTCATTATAGATAAATATAAATATGTGCACACATATGTGTGTGTGCATAAAAGTTCAGGGAAAACATGTAGGAAGAATCTTGGTTTTCATGTAAGACTTCCTTTGTTCCTCTCAAAACAGTTCCATAAAAGTACTGCAAACCAAGAAGGATTAAAGTTCAAGGAATATGTAGCTGAGCTCCACACAGATGATGTCAGGAACTAACGAGACACTGGTCATTCCTATATCAAGTAAATCTCAAGATTATGGGTGTGACAGACGTCCTAATGATATTTTACTACTCCTCATAAAGATTCTAGGCTGTTCTAAAACAAAACAGGAGTAAGAAGCAAGACTTACCCTAAGGGTATGAAAATGATTTTTTGAAAGATTGTCCCTACTAAATATTAAGGCCAAAGGTTTTGTCAGAGGTGGAGGAGCAGATTAAAGACTGGAAAAGCAAAAAGCATGCACAACACAGGAATCAGAGGAAAGAATATGCTTAGAAGGCCTCTTTATGAAGAAGCAGGTGAAGGTCTAATAGCTTTGGAGACATTCAAGGGTTTGCAAGGTAGAAGAGACAGAAAAACACAAATGAAAGGATAGAAAATGTATGTAGAAAGTGGATGCTCCCAGGAAATGTATGAAACAAAAATGTTCAAAGCTCCATGGTGACAGAAAGAGCCCTACATCTCTCAGCAAAAAAAAAAACAAAAAAAAAAAAAAAAAAAAAGAGGGGAGGCACAGGGATGAGCAATGCCAGGCAGAAAACTTAAGAGATAGTTTTCTATGGGGAAACAATGGGACAATTTGCTAAAGTTTTTCATGGCAAAAAGCACAACTGCCAATAAGTTCCTCAGTCTTCTTGTCTTTGATGAAAGCCAAAGCTTTCCCTCCACTTTAAGTAGCTGGAAGGATGGATGTAGTGAATGGCCATGAACTTTATCAGCCTCAGATCTTGGGGGTCTCATCCAACATGCAGCAAATCAATATAATTCTATGTTCACTTTTGTTTTGGTTTGTTTTGAAACCTGCTCTCCACTAGCATTTCCCCTTGACAATCTCCTCATCACTTACAAAGTTACATTTAAATATCTCTTGAAAAATAAAGGCATAATCTAGTGATTTATGTAAAAAATACCACCACAAAGCTCTACCTATATTCTTCCAGCAGGACTTTTTACAGATTGAAACTCATCTGAACTCCAAAATAGGTTTTTCAGAGATGGAGGAAAACATATAGATAGATGAGTGGGGGAGGGTCCTAAAATACGATTTACATTTTTTTAAGTCAAGAAACTGAGGGGGGGAAAACAAATGATCTTACACATTTTGAGAGATGTAGATTGGTGACAAAGCTGCTTCTTAGAAAAAAGAGACTTAAAATCTCAAACACATTCATTCCATAGTGTGTACTCAAAGCAAATGCCAAGTTTTTGCACTGAAGATGAACAATCAGTCAGCTATAGACTATTCACTAATGATGCAAGAAGCTATTTCAGAAACTGGGATCTTTAAAAGCAAACACTGTCATGGAAAGATGCATTTGTTTAGAAGTCATTAGAATATTTGTCTCATCTATTCTCCCATTTCCTCACCTGAGCTCAGCCTATTTAGGAGCAGCACAGTCAAGCTGTTTAATAATGGAAAATTCAAAAACTTTGCAATAAATATGTCCCTAGGCTATTTATTTTCCAATGCAATTTTCAAAATATTAATCAAAGCAGCAGAAAACAAAAAAACTCAGAGAAATCTGAGCAAATCTAATAATTTTTAACTCATACTATGTTTTCTCTCTCCTATTTTCAAGTCAATCAGAACCAACCATACACAAAGATTTCTTTAAGAGAAGCAGCAGAAGTTATTTAGTGCCAAGCTAGGTTGGAAAGTTTTTAGTATCTTCCTGGATGTGGTGGGCTGATGCCAGGTGCCCATGGAAGCTGGTCTATCACTCCCCTTCTCAGCTGGAAAACAGAGAGAAAATACATCAAAAGGCTGATAGGTAACATAAGAAAAGGGAGAGGCCACTCACCAGCAAAATGGATTTGACCTGGGGAAATGGCTTTATTACCCACCAAAGCCCCTTTTCTCAGGCAACTTCACTCACCATTTTCTCTTCCTCCTCCTCACCAGCAGCACAGGGGTAGAGGCAGTGGAGGCTGTGCTCAGTTCCTCACACATTGTCACTCCTTCTTCCTCAGGGAGGGCTCCTCACTCCCTTCCCCTGCCCCAGCGTGGGGTCCCTCCCACAGGAGGCATTCTCCACAGATTTCAGCAAAGGCTGCAGCTGCTCAGGAACTGCTCCAGTGTGAAACTCCCACAGACGCACGAGTTCTGCCAGCCAACCTGCTCCAGCGTGGGCTCCTCTCTCCACAGGACTCCAGGGTGGGCTTCCCACGGGGTCACAGCCTTATTTCAGGCATCCACCAACAAAGTTACATTTAAATATCAGGCTCCACTGTGGCTGCAGGGGAATCTCAGCTCTGGGGCCTGGAGCACCTCCTGCCCCTCGCTTTCCACTCACCTGGGTGTCTGCAGAACTGCTTCTTCCCTTCTCACCTCTCTCTCCAACCACAGTTTGTTGTGCAGGTTTTCCTCTTCCTCCTCCTCCCTCTTAAATCCCAGAGGCTGTTCCACCATCCCTGAGGGGCTTGGCCTTGGCCAGCTGTGAGTCTGTCTTGGAGCTACCTGGCATTAGTTCTGCTGGACACAGAGACAGCTCCTGGCAGCTTCACACAGAAGCCACCCCTGCAGACCCCCACCGTCAGAACCTGGTCATGCAAACCCAATATACTGAATTAAGAAGGGTAAGGGAAGGGGAGGAGAATTTTTTTTAAATAAGTAGTCCCCCAGTCTTTGTGGCAGCCAGCACTTGGTTGAAGCATACAGTGGCAAATATTAATCTAGCTGTGAAAAAAAGTCATGTTGGTCTCTTTCAGTCAAAATCATGATAAATGTCCATGAAAGGTGCAAAAAAAGCTTAGAGCAAGGGATGCAAGACTTGACAAGCACTGAAATAAATGCATGTGCACCATTTAACTACCTTGGAAGATTTGCTTTATTACTCCTCTGCTGTTTGGCTGTCTTTTTCTGATTCCTCTCCAGCACAGATCCTAGGTTCATTTTGAATAAGGTTATGTAGAAACCTCCTTTGTCATTCCTGATGACTGATATAGATGATATAGATGACTTTTTCTTTACTGAAGAAAACAGATTTAAGTACTTTTAACATTTGCATTGTTAGACCTGCTTTTTTTACATCAGGTGGAGGCAGTTACTCCCTTCAGCAAGTTCTTATTCATTTTAAAACTATACTGAATATGACAAAGACTCTCATTCTCAGTGAAAGCAACTGAGACCCACAGACTTCAGTAAATCTTCAGTAAATTCCGAATCAGAACAAAACCAGCCCACTAACTGGTCAGCACCCTTGGGCAGAGACCAGAGTGCTTCTTAACAAAATTATTCTGGTATCTTACTGGAGGGAATGAAGTTCTGGGTTTTCTAGACAGGGGTCTAGAACAAAATGCTCCTAAACTATCCAAAGGGAAGGACTGTCATAACATCAGAATGTGTTTGGATTTTTATTTTACCTCTTCATCAAATCATAGAATTTTAAAGAGTTCAATGATGTGCTGTAAGGGCACTATTACTGTAGCTATCAGGATATTGTACACTATTTTGCTCTGTAATTAGCAATTTTCCCTTTTTGTGGTCAAAATCCTCCTTTTCCAGTTGGATGTTGCCCTGATACCAGGCTCTGTGTGTGTGTGCATGTGTGCAAACATGATCACAGCAGCTGACAGAACAGCAGCACCCAGCCAAGTGGAAAACACAACTTTCAGAAGATAAAAGCATGCATTCCCAGAGACAACAAACTGTCTAAATAAGTCATCTGTTAAATGTGGTTAGCCAGTAATTGAGCAGTGAAAATGATCAAGATTTCTAGTGGCTCTCACCCAGATTTTTTCTATGTTCTTTGTTATAACTAGAAACAGATGTCATAAAGTCATGGAATCATTTAAGTTGGAAAAGACCTCCAATGTCATTGAGTCCAACCTTTGACCAAACACCACCATGTCAACTCAGGGCTGTCATATCCACCTACCTAACTCTTAAGCAGTTATCACTTTGGATAAATAATTGTATTTCATAGAATCTGAACTTCAACAATATATTAAATATGGAGGACATCCTCACTTTTGAAAGAAGGAGGAAAGTACAGGGATTTTGGAAGTTTCTGTAGTTCTTTCCAGTACGTGAATATACACTCTGGTATATGCTGGCATAAAGAAAGCCAACAAAGTCCCAGTGGACAACTGGAATGGAAGTTACTAAATCTAAGAAAGCTGTAATAAACTTCTTGCTGACATAATAAATTGGGATATAAGCATCCTTGTCCTTCCTCTCAGCTATGTGTCATATCCAGTTTCCACATTCTGAAAACTCTAATGAATTTTTCTGGTAACAGTCAGTGCTTTTCCTCTGGGGGATTTCTCACTGCATTCGGCTTTTCCTGTCCATTGTGAGGCAACATTCATGCTTTTTAAAATTCCAGTCTTTTTCTTCAGTTGCCAGGTGCTGGCCATCTCCTTTCCCACTTTCTGACAGAACAGGTGTGGCATTTCCTTTTTTCCAAGAGGCAGCCTTAGCTTCTCCAGTTTTCTTTCAAGAAGAGTAACAGCCCCTGCCCCACAGCCCCTGCTAAGTGTGCTGGAGGGCACCCTTGAGCTTAAGGCCTCTGTGATGAAAGCAGGTTTGAATACCTGGAGTGCAAATATTATTTACAGGGAACAAACACCTTCACATTCTTCCCTCTTTAGATAGATAGATAGATAATGAGACATACACATTTCACTAAGCAAAAATGATCATCTGTTTTCCTAAGCAGCAATCTTCATTCTCAGCCTTTCAGTGAACTAAGAGCTTTTTAATTAAAGGATGCAAACAAATGGCCTGATTTTGAGAGACGCTGAGCACCTGGTACTGCAGACTGCACATGGTCTGTCCCTGCTCCTCTGACCCTCCTTAAGGGCACACCACAGCACATGATGGCTGTGCAGAGTCAAGTCTCACCTCTCCAGACATCATCATGTAAATAATAACATGAGAACCCCTGTCAGCTAACCTGGCATCTGCATGGCACAGTTTATCCCAAATGTGTAGCTGTTTATGATAAAGTAGAAAAGGCAAGAACTGTGAGGGATCAGGCTCTAGGCCATCCTGGGACTCAGCAACAGCTATGAAAAGTGGCTCTGATGCCAAACACTGTTCAGCCAGTTCCTTTCCATCCTTCCTGTCCATAAAGCCATTGAGACCCCTCACACTGCCCTGAGGGGGTTTGGTCCTAGGGCTGAGGCTGCCCCAAATCTCTGTGTCATACTGATTCAGCCTCCCTTCACCCCACATGAGCTAGTCAGGATATGCACAACAGCAGAAATGCTCAGAAAGGAAAACAAAAGAGTAGAAGGATTTAAAAGCAGGGGGAAATGGTCAGCTAGATCTCTTCTAAGAGCACAGCAGTAAAAATCAAACAAGGATGGGCATCCTCTGCAATGCTGAGTTATTGCCCTAATAAACTCCACTGCCAAGGAGGAGCTTTTTGCACAAGACAGTGTGGCCCTAGGGACTAAACAACAACTTTTACACTTGCCTTTCATAAACCCAGTGGGAGGAGATTTTTCTGACAGCAGTATCTGCCACATTAATTTCTTACATCAGTTCAAGCTGGTTTATCTTCTCTTTGGTGTCTTTGGTTATATGCCCACAAATGTGTTCAGGGCCTCTTCTCCCCTCCCCAGAAAGCAAATACATCCAGGGGGGATCTGATGGGAGGGCACAGAGGTGTCTCAACTGTAAAAGCCTCACTAAAACTTTCCTTTGTCCTTCTGTCACAGCTGATATCAGCAGAAGTGATATGAGAGGTAAAAAGGGAAAAAACTCCAGCATCCCAATCTGGTTAATCTCCAGACCTGCAGTTACAACTCAAGAAGAGAGGAAAGGCTTCTGCAAGCAAACTTCAGCAATCTGATCCACTTAAGTGAATGGGAAAGGATGAAGAAGCAACTAAAGGAAACAAATAAAGCTTCTTAACATTCCTGGAAAAAACAATCCCAGAAAGGAAAAGATCCTACAAAGGGATACGGGGAATACAAAATATCCACCTGATTTATTGCAAAAGGGGAATTTAAATGTGATGGAAACCCCCAAAAGTTTCAGATGTATCAAGTCTACACTGTCAAGAAGGGAAGAGAGTTTACAAATGATGGTAGTTTACAAACAATCTCTAGTCCTTCTCTCACTCCATAACCATGTGAGGCAGAGTTTGAGAAAGAGGAAAGCAACCTGGACTTCACAGCTGGATACTGGAATTTCAACCAAGGTGTTAAATTGAGGGTTTCTTGCCCTGCTCTTCTCCAACACCAGCTTTACACACCAGGTCAGAGACCAGCCACCATATCATTTTAAATTTTTTTTTAATTTACCATTCTAACAATCCACTATTATGATTTTAGTGTCATCATGTCTCAGAGCCTGAGTCCAGGATCAAGACATTAATGCAGCAGGTGTCCTGCAAATTCAGGGCAAAAAGACTGCCTCAAAAAAACCTGAGATTTAAGTCAATAGGACGTGTGGGAATTCTTTGCCAAATAAACCCTGCATTGCAGCTGTTTCCAATTCAATTACCCATTTCTGAGGTTTTTTTCTTTTTAATTTCATGCAGGGGACTAAATAACTTTATCTAAACTAACACAAATATCACTTAAGCTAAGCAAAACTTTCCCATCACTTCTTGACCTTAAGTTTGACACTTTTTTTTTTGAAAGAAGTTTAAAAAAATCGAGAAATACTCTTCCATAAGCCCCATGGCTATGTGTGCTGTAGAACATAGTGGATACCAAAAGCAGAAATGTGTTCAAAAACCACCTGTAGACACTCTAAAAAAAAAAGATCCCTCAAGGTGGTTAGATACAAAAGCACAGCCAGTGTTTCAAACCTGCATTGCCTAAGATTCAGCCAGATGAGAGAGCGTTCCAGGACAAGGATCTTCTTATATTTGCCCAGGTTTTGTACTCTTTTCCTAAGTACCCACTGCCAGCCCTCCTCAGGGAGAAAACAACAGACTCAGAAAGAATTTCTGTCTGCCCCAGCATGACCATTCCCGTGTAAAAGACAAGGACAAACAATTGGCTCAGAAAAATAAGCTTTAAATTGCTACCTGATATGATCAAAACAGAAAAGCCCCTTGCTACCACCAAATCTGTTTCTGGGAGGCACAGCAGCTGAACAAGATGTCACTACACTGAGCAGGGCACAGTCTGAGGATTTGAGCCACGGTTTGAAACCAAAACAGCACACAAAATAACAACGAGCAAACTCTTAGCAAACACCACAGGAAGCAAGAGGTCCTAAGGAGATATTTGAAGGAGATGGAGAAACTACTTGCTCTCACTGTGACATCCAATGCCCTTGCGTAGTGTTTTGGGAATTACTAGAGAGTTTCTGCCACCATCAATGTCAGTCAGGCAGTTTTCCCTGGGAGAAAATATATTTTAAAGGTTTACAGACACAGCAGAAAGATAATATTTTAAATTGTCAGTTCTACAGACACTTTAACACTCCTGCTGGACTGAGTGTAATGGCATCAATCTAACACCAGATGCAGACTACAGTGCAGAGATTAATCATGAACAGTTGACTCTTACTGGTCAGGAGCAATGGACAGAGCAGGAATGTTTTGCTATTATTTCTGCCATTTCTAAGGTCACTCGTGGTACAATACATTAATTCAAACTATAGCCAGTGATGCATGTAGCTGAAAGAGGAGATTGTGTTAACTACTGCCAAAACCTGCAAAAGGAAAGATAGTGTTCAGCTCATATTATACTGGAACTTAAAAAGCCTGCAGAAGACAAGTCCTAAGCAACAAGTTCAGCACCTGGCAGGCACCAAATGACCCGTGGGAACTGCATCTAATTAAACTGATGAATCTCCAAGGTGGCTGTGTAATGCAGGTAGTTGTTAGACTAACTAAGACTTCTGTCTTTGAAGGCTTTGCCTTACTTTTCTTTAATAAACAACATTAGAAATTACCTTCTAGTACTTCCAACTCTTTTAAGCTTTTGCGGAATAAATATTTGCAATGGGATGTAGGGGCTGGTTTCACTGACACATATTTTGTATTTATTTCAGAAACAAAATCCCAAGCAAACAATAAACATCAAGAGCTAAAGAAAAGGGCACTGAGTAGCACTCCGGATTACTTGGCACCAAGGTGAAACGTGCACCAGGGAAGCGAACAGCACGCAAAGAGGAGCTCAAAGCACTGCCTGCAGACAGGCTGTCCGTGCGGCACTCAGCCCTCTCAGATGATGGGCTGGAAACAACCACCGAGAGGTGCTGAGTCCCGGCGCTGAGTGCCGAGAAGCGGGAGGGAGAAGGCACCGAGTGTAGGGGGCTGCTGAAGAGCTCAGCCCAGGGACAGCGGGTCACAGCTCCCAGGCGCGTCTGAGCTCCGCGGCAAGGTATCGCCCGCTTCTGGTTCTGCCGGTCCAATATACGACTCTGACCGCTGCGCTGCTTCCCTGCAGAGGAACTGAGCACACGCTTGTCCACCTCTGCACCACCTCACACGCACCCTGGCACCGCTTCCTCGCAGCGCGGTCGGAGGAGGTTAACAGCCTCGCCCACGAGCACGCGCTTGGGGAGATCCCAAACCAGACCTTCCCCTCCATCCCCGCTCCAGGCAGCAGCCTTTCCATTCAATTTAGTGGAATTGAGCCAGGGCTCCCACCTTCCCACAACTCCGGAGGACCCGTGTGCCCCTCCCAGCCCTGGAGCCGCGGAGGCGCCACAAGCGCAGGGTCCGCGGTCAGCATCGCTCCGGGGCTGCAGGTGGGCGCATCCCGGGAGCCGCGGGCGGAGCACGCCGGGCATCCTGTTGGGCATCCTGCGGGCATCCTGCCAGACTTGTCAATGGGCATCCTGGCATCCTGCCGGCCAGCCCCCAGCACCGCCCGCCCCGCGGCTCCCGCAAGTTGCGGGCAGCGCGGAGCCGCGGCGGCCGCAGCGGCGGGCAGGGAGCGCTCGGGGCGGTGCCGGAGTTTTCCCCGCCGGCTGCCACTTCCCCGCCCCTCCCCGCCTTCTCCCGTTTCATTTTTGGCGGGGGCAGCGCCGGCTGCGGAGGGAAAGGCTTCGCTCTGCGGGACCGGCGCCTGCCGCGGTGCGGATGCGTCTGGACGGATCCTCGTGAAAACAGCTCCCGACGTTTCCCACCCCACCCCAAAAACAAACCAAACCCAAACAAACCACCCACTTGGATAATTAAAACGGTAAATCTAGCTAACTTTTCATTATCTTGCTTGCTGTGCGCTTGTGTATGTAGATATTTATTATTTGTCTGGCTTCATTTCGTCATCTTTTGGTTTTTGTTAATTATCTGATCTTGTGCTGCTGGGGAACTTGAAATATTTGGATTTGGAGCAGAGGAGGACTCCGTTTCTGCTTTTTCCTAAAGTTGGCCTGAGGAATGAAAACGTTCCTAGTTCATAGCAGCCTTGTGAATATGTTTGCTCGCTGTACCAGCCTGAACATAGATGAGATTTCCTGTGGCAGCATCCTCTTGAGTTTGCTTTTCCTTTTAATTTTTGCCGTTAATACAGCAAAGATGTGTGTGTGCTGCACACATGCAGTCCTGGAGGCTGATGGATGGTGTATGCTGGCATTCACAGCTGAGATTCCAACTGGGCTTTGAATCTCTGGATTATGATGTTAACAAGTGAACTGTCTTCTGTTTTCATCCTAATTCAACATGTGGATTCTGCCAAGAGATCATCTAAGCCAAATCAAGTAGTGTTTCTCAGCCCTGTAATTATATATTTGCCTTTTCAGGGATAGATGCATGGTCTCATTTGTACAGGTCACACAATTTGTACAGCTTCATAATCCAGAGGGCTTTTGTTTGAGAGGATATTAATTTTATGCAGTCCCTGCATTGGTTGGATGCTTTATGAGACTGGGCAACCCCAGGCTTTCTGCACATTATGAAAATCAACTTTAGGAAAGTATATGTCTTTGCTTTGGTAGGTATTATAATTCCACAGATACTTGTGCTTGCTACTATAAGGTATTCTTCTCTAATCCAGCAGGCATTTACCTGAGGAAAATAAAATTGAGAGGTTAGTTTAAAAAAAAATCAATGTATACATGGAGAAAAGACTGTCATATTCTCATCAAATAAGAGAAAATGAGAGCATCAGTTGCATAGTTGGTAAAAAATTACTGACTTGAACTTTGCTGTAAAATATAGGCTAAACTTCCAAGTCTGACTTGGGAAAAACTTAGCTCAGGGTAGACTCTGTTGCTCTTCATTGATTTTGTTTCTTTCCTTTCTGAGAAGTCAGTTATATATTGATCTACCTACCCATACATGCATGAGCATATTCACCTGCACAGGCACACACCTGATACTGTCCAAGTGCAGGACTTGAGAGTGGAGGCTTTGAGCCACAGAGGAATACAAACAATGCAGGGGAAAGGAAAAAGGAGGAGAGATTTACAATGTTTGCTGTTGGGCATATATTTTTGGGACCTTACCTTGGAAATGAGTCTCAGTAGTCAAAGAGAAGCAGTACCTCACGTGCACTTGGCACAGCTTCTGCTCTGAACTGCTGCCCTGCTGTGATTACATCTGTAATCATTGTGTTCATCCATCATTTATCTTATTAGTGTTAAAAATGGGATAAAACATGCATTAGCTGGTTAATTTGGTCTGCTGAATCCTAAGATCTGTTGACCCAAGAGACAAATACTTTGCTTAGGGGCTGAAAAAATGACTTTTGTTTATGATCATACAAACTGCTGCGCACTTCACTTCTTGAAGTGTTGCATGAAACAGGAATATGGAATTAGGAGTCATTGTTTCTCCTACACATGGGACTTCAAGGGGTTAAGTGATTGGTCAGCAACACAGCTCAGAGCAGTAGTAACTCCAGGGATTATTTTCTGAACACTTGGGAAGGTGCAGCCTTTGCCTCAGGTTGTTTTAAGGTACTGTAAGTAAACTGCTCTTGGTACCCCAGCCTCTTCACAATTACCATTCACACCTTCTCTCTTTGGTGGGATTCCTGCTAAGTCCAGATTTCCACCAAGCCTGTCATAAATACCTGGAAGTTTCTTCTTTTTGAGTGTGGAGACTGAAGCACTTGGAATGTTAAAGGAGGGGAAAAGGTAATCAGCTCCAAGCCATTGAGAAAAGTTAATACAGTCTCTAAAACAGAATTTCTGACTTACCTAAAAGTCTGCTTTTTAAAGAGGAGATTAATTAAGCCTTTGTTGTTTTGGAGTTTTATTGTAATTATTATTATTCCCAGAAGGTTTGGACTCCACAGCTCTCACTGCGCTCAGTGAAACCTGCAAATAAGCAAGTTTCCTTGCATGCTTCCTCCTCCTTCCTTCTCTGAGAGCTCCAAATTGCCTGTTTTTTCATCCAGACAGCAAATGAAAGGGCTGACAGAATACACTCAGGCAGGAGGCACCCACTGCATGTAGAATCTGACTTCTCAGTACTGAGATTCCTCTTCAGCTGGGGTTATAGGACATCTCTCAGGTGCTCACATCGTTTTGTGCTGATTCCACATCTGAGGGTGACACACCACTATTCTAGTGTTTGAGAGAACATAAGTGATTAAAATTCAGATATTTTTAACATCTCACTGATGCACAGCTGTTAAAAGGGACAACTGAATTTATTTGATCTGAAAGAGTAACACCTTTTTTCCCCAATTTTCTCTAAGGTGTGTACTGGAATAAAAGCCTTATATGCTGCCAGATTCAGTGTTTTGCCCTACTATTAACCCCTCACCCAGAAACGGGGGGGAAAAAGGCACAGCTTCAAAATACATGAAAAACTGACTTTAAGACAGCTTTAGCTGAAATTGAAATCAGTTTTTATACCTTTGTCTTTTAAATGACTAATCTCTATCTGTGGGTGTCCATTTAACCTGTGATATAACTTTAGAAACTGCTGGAGGCAATTTGTTCTATAGGATCTGAAGTGATTAACACTGGGTACACATGTACATAAAGCATTTCAGGATCTGATGGGTTGTATCTCTTGGCTTTGGATGCCTTTCTCTTCTATTTTTAATGTCACATTCTCATTTGCAGGGTAATTTATGAGCACAAGCAAAGGTTACAGACTCCCTAATTCAAGCTTCAACTGTTCTGGCATTTTTATACAAATGCTCATTTTCCTTGTCATACCATTTAGCAAAAAGGATCAATTTGATCCATTATCCTGCAACTATTGCATGGGAAAAAGAAAGTGATTCTATCAAAAATGTGTCTCCTGGTTGTATTTTTTTGTAAACTAATTATATATGTCAGACATAATGTTGCCCTCTGCTATTACATTATGTTTCCAAATGTAATAAAGTTGGGGAAGTTTCAGTGCATGAAAAAAAACCAAAGTATTTTTTTCCATGGGCATTTGATGTCCATAGCTGGAGATTTGCTCTTGGCAGAGAAACAAGTTCTTCTGCCTATACAATTCACATTTTAATTAAAACCAGAGCACATTTCAGAAAATGATGGGAATGTATATTATATATATTGAATTTCAAGTGTTATTTTCTTGATGGTTCATCCAACAAATTAATGCTGGGGTAAGATAATGGAATTGGAGGTAATTTACTCCACATTGTCTTTCGGTCCTCAGTTACTGGAGGAAGAAAAGTACATGTGAGTACAGGAAATATGCAGACTTAGACATCCTAAGAGTTGACTAAACACTTCTGAGTCTGCCTTGCCTGCATTAGCAGTGTGTCACGTGATAATTTGGGAAGCTTGCTTGGAAATGGAAGAGTTATGAAACTGGGTTTGCCTCCTACAGCTGTGCATCCCTGTGTGTGCATTTGCAGGTGTGCTGTCAGGGACAGGTCAAATGTGTCAAACTAAAAGTAGGATGCCTAATTTTAAATAGTCTTGCTCTGATATGAAGCATCAGCTCAGCACTATGAAAAGTCCAACCAGGAGTCCATCACTGGCTCTTCTGAAAAATGGGAAGATTGGAAAAGCTCTATCAGTATATGAGAAAAGTAGCCTTGTTGACTATGTTTAAGTACCATTTCTTCTTGTCAAAATGCAAGATGAACTTTGAAAGCTTTGAGCGGCAGCACCCCCAAATTTAAGACAAGGCTTGTCAAAGTGAAAAAATAGCTGCCTAAGTTATTTTTTTTTCTTATTTGTTCCTACAATCTTGTCCCTAATTCACTGTATTTTGTAAGAAGCCATTAATCTACCATGTTAAATGGCAGCCTTACCTTTTCAGGCTTTGACTGAACTGGATTTGTGCTAATTGTTGAAAATAGAATGGTTTGATGGTGAGAACATTCAAAAGGAATCAGCCAGTCAGTTGGCTCATTGCACAAACACAGCAATTATGCCCTAAGTGCCCAACTGTTAAAAAGTCATTCTCTGCCACGGGGAATATTGGGTTGCAGGTGACAATCCTTCTATTGAGCTGTCTGTGTGGTGCAAAGAAGGGGCCAAGGTGATTCAGCTGCCTACTTGCATAAATAAGTAGATGTCTGTGCTTACTATATGTACACAAACACACAGAACAATTCTGTGGAGGCCAATACAAAACCCATGTGAATGATGAACAAAATGTTGTGGTGAGTTGTGAAGCAATTTTGGGACCATGGCCTGCTGGAGAACGAGGAAAGGAAAGCAGAAGTGAAAACTAGGAATCACAGAAATGTCTGATCCAGTACGTAGATTTTTGACATTGGGTGAGAAGGGTTGGAACTGGCTACCTCACCCAGAAATGCTTGTGCAGTAATGAGAGGGGATTACAGTTTGATGGAATTCTGCCAAAGGGTACTTTGTACCTACTGAAGTGTGGCAGCTTCATTTGGCAGCTTCTCCTGACTTGAGGACAACTTCCAAACTCTGCTGCTGTAAGTCACAATCAAAAATATGACTATGTTAGAACACTTTGACCTTTGAAATAGAATTTGAGAGCATTAAGTTACTGTACCTGTAACACAGTTGTTCTGCAATAACAATTACAAGTAAAACAACAAAAGTCAGCATCCCCTTCCCCCTTCATCACAGCAGTGGAAATAGAAGTTCATTTTAGTCAAGTTTCATTCCTTTTCCTCAAGCTGTCTGTAGCTGGTTCCTGCAACAGCTGAGCAGAGCAGGACAAAAGACCCTGGCTTGGGTCTTTTCATGGACTGGAATGCCAAATGTTCCTGCTCATTGTTCCCTCCCTCTGACAGAGGACAGGCTGTTCAGTGAATCACTCTTACAGCCAGCAGCAGAACATGAGTTCAGCATCACCTTGCATCTTCTGTCCTGCTGTTTTCCTTGCCTCACAGCAATTAGGTTTCAGGCAGACCATCCATCCTCATCCTCCGCTGTCTGAGTTTCCTGGGTTCTGACTTGCTGGGTTGCTGCTGATTGCACTCACCTGGAAGCACTGACACTGCCCTGCCTGGAAAACTTCCTGTGTGGGCAGCAGTAATCCTTTGGGCTGTTGTTTCTGCCTGAATCCACTTACTGGCTGTAATACATCAGAACAAGCATTTTCCAGTTTTAAGTGCAGATGATTTATTTGTATAACCACATTAGTTAGTCTCTAGATGCCTACATTTGGGCCATAATTGGATATTTCACTGTAAAAGAGTGATCCTTCCTCTAGGAGGAAAGAAACACTTTTTTTTTTAACCTAGCACTGTTGGATTTGATAAATCCAACCAGTTTATTTGTATTAAGCCTAAGATTATCTCTAAATTTAATGGGTGGGAGGGGGGATGTGGACGAGTAGCTTTTAATACTCATTTTCTTATCCTTAGCTTTGTGCTAGATTATAAAAGATCAGCCTGGCTTGGAGAAACCACTGCAGTAGGCAGTGGTGGAGCCCACGGAGTAGAGGTTTGCCACCTCACTCTGATGACTGTGGCTCACTGAGTCACTGATGAGAAGGGGGTGCTGTGAAACCAGCAGAGACAACTGAAACAGGGAGGTCTGTGATCAAAATATGATCCTTGAGAGAGATTTTAGGCCATGGTTTATTGGTTATTCACCTACTAAAGGATGTAGGCTAACTTGGAGCTCATCAGTATTACTTAGAGATGCAGCCCAGTCAGTTATCATAGTATCTTCCTCTAATTTGTGTTATAATAAATCCTACTAAACACAGCACAAGCTTTTCACAGTGCCACAGACACAAAGCAATAAATGTGTGTTGGGTGAAAATACTAGGAGTATGTACCATTGTCTGGAAAGCTTTAATCAAAAATAGCTCATTATAACAACTATTGTCAAGTTATAAACCTCACACCGCTTGTGATTGTTCAGGAAACCCTCCTGGGTACCCTGAAGTGTTTTAATTAATAGCTTAATGAAAATTAGTGTTTCATTATCCATTAACAGTTGAGCTGAGGGAATCACCTGTAAAGTTGGTCAGCGTAAAGGTGATGATGAAAGGTTGGAAAGGGATGGAATAACTGAGTTAGAAATAAAGACTGTCCTAAAAAATGCAGTTGAATAAAACCAGTGTCAGGGATGCTCTTGGGCAGGAACAACCAAGAGTGCCAATTTAACCATGGAAATGGCTGGGCAGAGATGACACCCTGGCAATATCACAGAGCTGATTCATGTTCTGATGATGTAACTGCTGTATCCTTGAGGGAGAACTGCTACGTGGCCATCCACATCCTGAACCTGGGCATGTGGGGAACAGAGAGAGCAGGGCTGCTTTGCAAGGGGGACATGCTGGGAGCTGAGGTGACCCCGGCACAGGCACACCTCACAGAGGGGACACAGCCCAGCACAGGTGCCCAAAATGGGACCAGTGACAGCCTCAGAACAGTGAGGGAATGAACCAGGGGCCACCCAAGGGAGCAGCCAGGAGCAAAAAATGACAGACATTATTTAGTGGCACAGCAAAAAAATCAAATGTACCAGAGAAAACAAGCAAATAATATAATTATCCTCTCAAGAAAACAGGGAAGTCAAACTTTAGAAGTCTAATAGCATTTTGGTCTCTGTAAAAGAAGCATTTAAGGCTGTTGATTTCTTTCCTAGGGAAATGACTTCCACTCTGTCCTAACACTTGTATCCACATAAACAATCTTCTGTACTGGGCTTGCCCAACATAATGGCATCATTACCACCTCTTCTGCACAAAGAATTTTTACATTAGCATCATAAATCAAGCTCCTTCTCACTCTGCCTTTTACTGAAGGCTTTTAATATTTTTCTTCCAGTCAAGTCTCACTCTTCTCAAAGACTGTACTGCAGGTCTTGTTATGAAATTACCTGAAGACTGACAGTTGCCAGTGGCAAAAAGGGCCCCTGCTGTTTTGTAAACAGCAAAATGTGTTTCTTTTCATCTAGACCAAAGCCTTGTGTGATTATGGGATTTTGGCTTTTTTTTAATTAATATTTTAGGATGTTTATATCTAGAATAAACAACCATTTTCTTTTCATAATAAGGGTCTGTGTCTACACTGTCACTTCTCTGATTTGCTGTTAAGTCCCCATCTCCTGATCATCAAAACTGTATCAGTCTGAGTTTGTTTGGACCCTGTTAGGCAGAAAAGCAATCAGTTCCTTTCAAGACAAAAGCTAGATGTGGATTTGGAGGTGATTTGTTGAGGAGACCATTTCAAATAAGCACAACAGCCAGGACCATCTCCAGATTGAGATCTTTCTGTGCTGCACAGTGTTTTCTACCACACTTCCAGCAGATCTGCTCTCAAGGGCTTGCAAACCTTCATGCCATGTCCAATGTCCATCCAAAGGATGTGCAATTTATCCCCTCTTTGATATTAGGCTATCAAACTACCAGTCCACTGATTGAGCCCTCAGGTCAATTTAGGTCTTTTGAAGCATAAAATCTCTGAAAAACAGTGATGATGTCTTTCAGCCACATGGCCCTGTGTTACAGGTCACAGAATGTGGGCACAGCTGTTTGTTCACACTGCTCTGGATGCAGTTAGCAGGAATATTGTGGGCTCCAGCCCAACTTCAGCTAGGGAGCAGGGAACTCAGCAGGAGAGACATCTTTTTCTGTTTGTTTCAGAGACTTGTGATTCAGGATTAAGTTTTTTGTTTGCATTTCAGATTTTGTCAATTGCCTAGAGACACCCTAAGATTTCTCCTTGGGAAAAGCAGATCAGGCTCTCCTCAGCCCAGAGCCAGGCGGGTGCCCCTGAGCAGATGACAAAATGAAACAGCAAGATGAGCAGCCCAGGATGCATCCATTAGTTTTTGGCACAAAAGTCAATGGTGCTTTGAACTGTCTGTAAAGACAAATCTGACCTACAAAATCCCTATATTTGGATCCAACTGTCAAAAATATACAGGTAAAGAGGGCATTAAGTGAGGAGCCTGCTTGTGACTCTCTATAGTGGCAGCCAGCACCTGTAAGTGTTGGACCATCCAGATCCCCTCGTAACAACAAAGAATAGGAACCTTACAAATGCTGTCACTTTTCCAGAGCATGATTTGCTCTTTGGTGAGGCAGATTGTGTCCCAACACCATGTACACACACAGTTCCTCATGAACAACAGCCTGGGCTCTGTGTGTACGTGGTATTGGGACACAATGTGCTGTTGACACTGGAATTCCAAATCCACCCAAAACCCAGGAGTGTCATCTGCACTTAGATGTGTGATCTTTAATCAGCAGCAACAGTGCTGGGTGTATATCTTGTTTTTAAGATGACCTATGAAGCTGTCAGCTGTAGCTGCTTGACCTATAACAGATAATGCCATCAGGAGGAACAAGCACTAAAATGAAAAATAGCTCTCCTTGCTCTGCCTAGCATTCATCTGACACTCCTGAAGGCTGGAGCTGGGCAGCACAACTGCCCACAGAGTGAAAGTTCACCACAGAGGTGCACCTTAATCACCTCTTTCTAGTGGGCTTATGTTTCTTCTCACAATTCTCAGATAACAAGTCAAGTCTGCTCCTCATTAGCCCTATCCTTGATCTTCTGCTGAAATTATTTATTGGCTCTCCTGGTAGTTTGTTAGACTAATGGGACCCATTTCTTGTTATAAACAGCTACACGTAAGAAATAAGCAAACCATATTTTGTCATTTCAGTCATTTCAATCTACAAAGTCTCCCAAATACAACAAAGAAAAGGGGTGCTTAGATGCATTGAAACTTCATCTGTTTTTCAGTATTAAGAAGCTCAATTCAGAAAAGGTACCAGAAAAGTGTGAAAAATATTATTTAGGAAAACCAAGCATTAGATTTACAGTGAGATTGTTTGGGGGTTTTTAGATATTATCCTTCAGAAGCAGCTGCTGTCTCAATGGCACACATCACTGGTTACATGAAAGATTTCTGTTGTAAGCATGACATCTAATTTCAGAAGAGCAGTCATTAATTCCTAGCTTCAAAAGTCTGTAAAGTGTGTCAATCATTAACGACAATTAACAAAAATTCTCAGTGTAGCAATAATATAATCTCTAAAAAAGAAGAGAGGATAAAAACGTGTCTTGGACATGTTCAGGATTATATAGTTAAACTAGAGAGTTTATCAACACATTCTGCCTTCAGCTTCAAAATGTTTCTTGTCTTGTATTCTGAAGAGCTAAAGAACCACTGTAACTGATAGAGGAAATAATTTTAGTGGACCATATATCCACCAGAATTATTCCTTTCAAAGAAGCAAAATTATTAGAGAATACAGTCAAATTTTTTTTTGCTAGAACAAACCTTAGCCAAACATTATTGAGCACAGATTTTGGGGTTTTTTTAACAATCCTGATACAGCAGTAAAGGAAGATAGTTGCAACAGGATGGCAGTATTTCTGTATAGCAATAGTTCAGTAATTGGAAAGCACAGTCCAGATATAACTTCTTGCTCTTTGGGGATTTTTCATCTTGTAAGAGTTTTAACCTCCCCAAGGACCACTGTCAGTCTCCTGCTCCTTCTGCTCATTACAGGCTGTTCTCAAACAGGCTTGGGGCCACAGAGCAGCAGCAAGAAGAACTCTCTAACCAGCTTTTTTGGCAGTCCTGAAGACAGAGATGCTCTGCTTCAAAGCCCTTTTATCTCCATTTAAGAGGAGGGCCTGAAATGGGCTGAGGTTCGTGCTGTGAGGGGCAGTGGGAAGAAAGCAGCACTTTGTGTGCAGGTGCCCACACTTTGAACTGCTCTGTCCATCCCCAGCACAGGCAGAGCTGACCTCTGCTGGAATCAAGGAGTACAGAAGGTAAATCGAGGGATTTAGGTCCACATAAAGAGAGGAACACATTTTTGGCAAACTGTTCATTCCTTTTCAATATGGGTTTTCAGAAAATCCCACTAAATTCTTCTTTGTTGAGACCAATTTGTGAAGCCTGCTGGATGCAACACACAATAAGTGGGAAAAACAACACACCAGAAGCACAGGGTCTGGGTTGTATCTACTTGCAAAAATGGGCTGGGCCTGCTTGATTTGGACATGTCCTGAGGCAAGGATGGAGAAAGAGGAGGATGGGTCCTGATTCTCTTTGCAGACCCACAGAGATGCTTCTCTCCCTTTAAAGACTCATGTGGTCTCCAGTACTGCAGTATCACCTGGGTTTTACTGAATCTCCATCCCTCTGCAGTCTGTGAGGCTGGAAATGTGACAGGTCCTTTCATTTTATTGATTCAGAGGGAGAGGCAGACCCCTGCCCATGGATGATACAGGAGGAAGTTTGCCTCTCCTCTCCCCGGATAACACAGCAATGATGCTGACTGACTTCTTGGGTGTGTGGTGAGGATAAACTGGTGACTCTCTGCTGTTACCAGGGCCATTACAACACACCCAATCAGCTCATAACAAAGAGGTTTTTAGAAATTGCTCATCTCTGCTCCATCAGAAAAGTCACATGGTAAAGCTCTTTTTGAAATACTGGAAAGAACAGGTTTGGCCAGAATTTATCTGGGGAAAATACAGGACTTAAATGCAGAAAGATGACAAAGCAACCACTTTTTTGACCTGAAGGCATCAGTATGCTGAAATCATCTGTATATCAAAGAGGTGTGTAACCAAGAAAGAAGGGAACAGTACATATATCTTCACTTCTCTCATAAATCTGAGAGGTACCTTGGTGGAAGTGGCACAGAAATCTGGACTGAAATTCAATGCAACAGCTCAGAGCCTGAGTTAAAGCTAGGCAGACAGAGAGATGTGCTGAAAATACATATAGGATGAAGCACCATTTTTACCAGAAGGAGCACTGGAAACTTCAAGAGCTGCTTTAATTCATCAGAACTTGCTTCATATAAAAGTGTAATTCTGACTTTTTTACTGCCAATTCTTTTCATAAAAGCTGCACTTTTTTTAGTTGTGACCAACTAGTTTGTTCCCTTAACTGTTACTGAGAGAACTACTTATGCAGTGACATAATTTAGTGATGCCTTTTCTGTATCTTAATGTGAGGTACACCTATGACTAAATGATTTTTACTTTCTCATTTTTTATGGAGACAATATTGTGCAGACTTACTTGGCAGGAACCTAACATAAAGCTCTGTCTGTAAAGCCCAAACACATTTACTTTCTGGAAACTCATTCATTTAATCTAGAGAAGCATAGATCATTTGAAGAATGATAAAATTACATGGTCAGCCTGAAAATTAAGCCATTTATATGAAGAGATTTGTTCTTATGCAGCTGTAGGTATGAGTCACTGACCTAAAAAGGTAAGGCATTGCAGGGATATTAAGAAAATAAAAATAAAGAATTTAATAAATTGGTGAAGTAATAAAAGAAGACAGGAAATAAAAGACTTGTTTGTCCTGACTGAAATAAAAACCTTCTTTTTTGTGGTAATGAGAACAGATCATACCCCTCATGTTTCCTGTTACAAATCTTCTGGCCCAGCACCTGTCAAGTGCAATTGTTGGATGTTCTGCCCTTTAAAGAACTGTGGCAATCAATGATCAAGGAGTATTGCTCTTGCTTTCAGTAAAGATGACTTTGCCACTCCTTTCTTCAGACTCTTCCTGCCTGCAATTCTTCCTTCCTGCCAGCTCAGAAGCAGCTGAATTGCAACAAGGAAATGTCCAGGAGGGGTGGAGAGGGCCTTGTGGGCAGAACTGTTCTCGGACACAGCTACCTCCCAGCCAGGGAACAGAAGGTAGAGAGGGGAAAAGAAGAGATAAAGAATACCTTTCTTTCTTTGCATTCTCATCTACCTCTAAAACTTATCCTGAAAGTGAGAATCACTTTTTTTCTTCTGTCTCTGTAGTGGAGGGAACTACAGGAATCTGTTCTCACCTCTGATTTGGTGCCTTTGAGGGAGAACTGTGTCCCTCTGAGCTCTCAGGCAAGAGCCTCATCTCCAGCATCTACAGGGGAGCAGCTCATACATTGCAATAAACTGGCTTGGAGTCAATTCAATTTAGATCAAAGTGATGATAATGCCTTAAAGGAACTAAAGAGGTGATTCAACAGATCTCTCTGTCTTCTGGAAGGTTACTCAGCTAGTTACTCTTATCCCTTAGGTTTGTTTGCAAATTTAGGTTCCAGGTTAATTCTAAGTACCCCTTGCTCAAGTCACAGTGGTTTTTGTGCAAGTGCTTGTCTGGTTTTTAGCCCATTGCAGAGGCCTGTGGGAGGTAGAAGGGTCCCTATCAGAGCAAAGGTAATACCTTAACAAATAAATTGTGAAGATATAAATATTCCTAGTGCAGTCTCTGTTTTTCAGATTTAGATTCTCTGAGATAGGGAGGAGGCTGTGCCACAGACTGTGCCATGGGGCTCTGTGTCTGATTACAGAATTAAATCCTTATTTAAACAGGTTTTCCTGCTGTTAACTTGCTGCTGTCTCAGACACAGCCACACCACCCCCATCCCTTCATGCTCCTTGTCAAGGACTTACATGTACTCCATGCCAGCATCTGCCAGTGGCTGCAGGGTGCATCTTCCTTAGCAAGAGGCAGGAGCTGGGCTGGACTTGGGGACAGTGCCTGCTTGTGTGGAGGGGAGATCCAGGAAAGTCATTTCTGAGGCAGAGGAATCATTTATGGATTGCAAAAGTCCAGCAAGTCTGAGCCAGGAATGCCAGTATCAGTTGTAATCAGAGTGCAATATACATATTAAACATGATCCTAAAGAAGCAGCTAAATCAAAATGCAATAGGATAAACACAGATAATGAGAAAAAGATGGAATAATTACAGGCCAGAGACTGAAACTTAACTTCTGCTATCTCATCTACCTGTTTTTTTCCTCTCATACCACCCCAGCATTCGTGCTAGACCTTCCTGAATCACACTTGTGATATATTGTCAGTTCAGCAGCAGAGCTGGGGAATAAGGCACCATGATTAAATCCTCACAGAGACTGTAACAGAATAAATCAAATTATGTAAGTAGTCAATTTTCATAATTTGAAATTACTTGTCTTTTATGCAGTCAGAATCAATCTAGGCTATTAGCAACTGCTTTGGAGTATTTTTGGACATAGTTTATGAATGCTCCAAGGGAAGGCAGCAAGCCATTTTTGTAAGCAGTTTTGTAATACCAGATCTTGCACTGGGTTATACTCAAAAGTCACTTCAAAAGCGATGGCATAATGGTCAGTTCTTGGAAACCTGATAGGTCAAAGCACAGTCAGAAAAGTGCAAGCAGGAATCAGAGAGCTGGTTTGAGAAGGGAAGAAGGGCAGAGAGCACATGGAAGAGCTTTCCACCCTGCAGAGGGCCCAAGGCTGCCCCTTCCCACAGCTCTCAGAGTCACTGCCAGCCCACAGCTCAGAGGGTTTGGCATTAACTTCATCCTCTGCCAGATTGTGGGACCTTGGTGTCAGCCTTTAGTCTCCCTGCATCTCACTGTCCTGACTCATAAAGCAAGGTGAGGAGCATCCCCCTGATTAACAAGGAACTGGGAATAAAAACCACATTGAACAATAAAAGGTACTTGAGCTCTGTGAGGATGTGCCATTTCTTACACTGACAGATCTTTCTGTGAGGAGCTTCCCTGCAGCTTCGAGTCAGGGTTACTCAGTCTGTTCTCTTGGTACGGGAACAGGCAAAATACCTGCAAAGAGGTTTTAAGCAGGAAATGCAGTTCTGGAGGCCTCCACACAGGAGACATGCCTCTGATTTTCTTCATAGCCAGCCATAAGTTTAAAGGATTAAATTCACAAATGGTAGTTTGGTCTTACAGCTCTCCCCTCTGACCAAGCTGACAGAAGGCTTTCACAGCTGGTTCTGCAGACCTTCACAAGACCTTTCCCTCTTCTCTGCAAGCAGCAATGGCACCTGAACATTGATTTTCAATGTGGCTTTTCATCACTGAAACATTGACACTTTAATGATCAGAAGGCCCTGCACAGGTTGGAATTAGAAAACAATTATGAGTACTTATATCATAGAGCTTAGTACAGCAACTCCCAAAAAGTTACCTGAGCAGGGACACTTTTGAAGTTTGCTTGCTGTAGTTCTTGTTCTTACAAAAGTTTTCAGTACTTCTGTTCCCTCACATGGATTCTCTGATGTCTAACAATATGTTGAACACATGCTGTGGCCTTTCCATTAACAGGGGCTTGCCTTGTACCTGCTTCTTTTCATCAAAGGCAAAGCAGCTCCTGATCTCTCTGCAAGTTTAGCTGAAACTGGGCAATGAGTTCAACAGGAGCTCATGGGGACTGACAATGGCACAATCTTGTAACTGTTATTTCCCAAGGAAACCAAATTAAAGGGAAGCATCTGGCCATGTGGTAGGCTAATTCAAACCTTTCTGTCAGTTAAAAAAAAAGTGAGAAAATATATTTTTACACAATATTTACTAGCTGAATTTCAGTCAGAAGGAAGTTGACTCCCTGAATTATTTTCTTTCTCTCATTAGAAAAGGGTCTAGAAGAAGGGCAGGTTTATGTCTTTGGACGTAACTAGAAGGGCTTATTCTTTTAAAGTTCCCTCTTTTATTAATTACAGGCAATTTGCTTTGTCAGGGGTTTCCATGGCATGGTGTCTCCTTTGAAATAATTGCAAAATAATTCTGTCTTTAAGGTTGTTTTGAGCAACACGATGGAAGTCTCCCATAGCCTGGTTTCCTACTGGAATTTTTATCCTTCTTGATTATAGTCTGTGTTCCCATGACAATTCCTGTGCTCATGCATCCCAGAATTAGCTCCTAACACATTCCAGCCTGATGGTACATTAAGCCCACTCAGTACTCTGCAAACTACATGTACGCTCTAGGTTCTGAATATGTGGGGAGAGGAAGGCCTCTAATTTGGGTATTAAGGCTATGGGTTTTAAAGATGGGAGAAAGGATGGACAGAAGGTAGTGGAGGAAGTAAAAGCTGCCCAGGTTTGTTCCTGATTTAATTTTCTTTTTTGATAGAAAAGCCTCATGTTTGTAGGCTAAAGAAGGGTGTGCTAGACTAGTAAGTATAAACTTTTGGTGAAATGGAACATTTGCTTGAAAGTGACATCACTTTAACTTCAGAGACAGCTGACATGGAAAACAGTTCTGTGTTTTGAGTTAACTTTCCTGCAGCTTTCCTTCACTGGGCCCTCAGTTTACCTGCAAGCTCCCTGTTTCCATGAGGTGCCCTTGTGACATTCCCACTTTAAACACCACAGCGTTCCAGCTGCAGAACTGCACACCTTCCTAGAGATCTCATCTTAGTCCAAACCTGAGGAGTCCTAGTGAAGACATTCTCAAAAGGAACAGCTCTGTGCTCAGTCCTAGCTGCCAGAGCAGTGCCAGAGCTGATGGTAACATCCAGCAGTGCCAGGAGCCAAGAAGGGAACACCTGGACACTCCACCACTGCAAGAGAAGTCAAAAAAGGCTCCCAGTAGGTGCTGCTTTGGCTCCAAATGGCACTGATGGATTATTAGGAAGATCACCATTGCATTCCCATGTTTTCTGGACAGCATTAATGTTTCTCAGCCAAGGCACAATGAATTCTAGCCAGGACTCCTGATGGATCTTCATGGACATCCAGCACAGCTACTAGAACACGTTCAACCACTAGAGCTCCTGAGAGAGCTAGCTGCTCACTGAATCTTTTCCCCCAGCAGTTACAGTTCACACATTAAAGCTGTTCTGAGTCTTTCTGGATGTTTTTGCCCCCAGCCTGTTCTCAAGAAGCTGTCCAGACTGGAGAAGCGAAACTCCTCAACATGTTTCCATCTGAGAACAGCCTACCATCTCACCATCTGTCACAACAGCACTTTATAACATTTTCTTCTCCCTCTTGGTGCTTCTTATGCCTCTTCAAAGTTTGCCCTCTGGCATTCTCCAAATGGCACAGCAGTGTTGGGACACTTGCATTTGTGGAGGATCAAGAAGTCTCCTCCCTCCCAGATTTTTCTTGCTCTAAACCAAGACAAGTATGATGGCACCATGAGGGTTAAAAAAACTCCCAAAGCTTATTATAATGCAAGCATGGTTGCCAAGATATCAGATATAGGAGAAAATGCAATTGAGATTGTAGTTTGCTTTACAGTCTGAATGATGCTGTGAGCTTTCAGCTACCTTTCACTTCTACAAGGTACATTATCCAAACTAAGATATGTAAAGATGCGTACAGATTTTAAGATACTAAGTTTGCATTAATCAGAGTCTCATGCTATTAATGATTCAAATTCGGAAAAAATAGTGTAAAATGTCTAATCTTTTTGCTATGCAATTTGCTCAGACCTTCAGATGACCTAAACCCAAATTTCAAGGATAATACATTCAAAGGCAAGAGTGTCTCTCTGAGGGGTCACCTATAAAAGTAGCACTGACCTCTCATCCTCACAGAACCTCAGTGAAAAGCTCCCCACAGAATAATTCAACAAGACCCTTTCTGTTCCTTGGTGACAAAACCTCCTGATCAGATCTGTTCCACCCCTCAGGGGCAGCCCATGGAGTTGCACCAGGAGGTTACTACTGACTTCTTCAAATCTCCTCCATTTTCCAACAAAGCCATACAGGCACCCTCCCAGTGCCTGTGCCAGTGCTGGTCTCCAGTCTGAGCCCTGGAGGAGACCATAGGAGGGGAATTCCAGGAGTGAGGGGAAAAAATATTGCATTAGTGTTGCTATGGAGATGAAAATTAGCACAATAACTATTGTGTTCTGTTT
Organism: Alaudala cheleensis; assembly: GCA_013398995.1. Lineage (NCBI taxonomy): Eukaryota > Metazoa > Chordata > Aves > Passeriformes > Alaudidae > Alaudala > Alaudala cheleensis. Next base: position 38,299 of record VWYE01005354.1, read on the forward strand.
CAAAGCTTCCCAGTCTTCAGTTTTAACTCCTTCCCCTACTCTAGCACTGTTTCAGTTCTGTCCCAGCAACATTGCAGCGCACCTGACAGATTTGTGGGCCAGGAACTGGAAAGGGAATGGCAGAACACATAGGAACATGAGGTCTGGGCAGGGACCAGAAGAGAAGGAGAAAAAAGTGAGGGGAGAAGAGGATAAAATAAAATCAGGGACAAGAGAAAAGAAATTAGGGGGGGGGAAAAGAGAATTGTAAGAGGCAGGGATATGAAAAAAAAATGCTTTTGAAGATAGTGCAGAAACAAAATTGGAAAACAGTTTGGTACCATATGGTCATCCTCTACCATTCCTTAATGAAGCTCTGCCCTCACAGACAGCAATGCACAGGCTGTGCACACTCAGCTGTGCATACTGAGTTCTCTTCCCTCTAGAATGAAACAGCCTCTCACTTTTCTTCAGCACTGAGAGGAAAAGCAAAGCTTCTAGGAAAGAAATATAACATCATGCTTTCTTCTGAGAGGAAGAGCAAAAGTCAGAATTAAATTGATAATTTTAAAGTTTCCCACATCCACATGGTTACACTGAATTAGGTGGTTGTACCATTTCTGATTGGGTTTATGTTTCAGTTCCCTAAAGCTTGCACTCCTTATGGATGAGTTGTCATTGACCTGAGTTCAATCCTTTCCATAAAATCACTTGGGCTGTAAAAGTAATGCCCTGCCCTTCTTCAGAAGCACTGAAAAAGCAGGGTAATAAGGATTCAGTGGAGCTTGGAGATGAAAATTAAGAAGATGAGGCACTTATGATCAACTAGGCTTCACAACTACTCACAGGGGCACCAGAGGCAGCATGACCAGCTGTGTGTGGAGTCTCTGAACACACCTTTCACCCATGGAAAATGCTGTCTTCTTGAAAAGTGAACAAGCCTTGCTCTGTTACCTCTGGCTCTGCAGCAAATACTGCCTTTGTTCTCCCACTCTTCCAAAATCTCATTCCTTTGCAGCCACTGAGGGTACAGCTGAAATGTTGTTTTGCTCAGCCCAGCAAGGGACACCACAAACCAGCCGATGAGCAGAGGATAGAATATGTCTCCCAGAAGAACAGCAGGATGTCTGGTCCTGCCCAGCCACCCTGTGCCAGGGAGCAGAGCTCCGGTCACAGGGAAAGGGGGTTGCAGAAAGAGTCCACAATGTAGCTGTCAGATATTCACACTTACACCATTGTTATATACCCTCATCCCACATCACATCCATTCCTAACAATGAATACTGATTTCCTAAGCCCAGAAACTGAGTGAGTGGAAGTCCATTTGGTGCAGGCAGAGCTCACAAAAACTACCCCTAGACATTATCGTCTTTTGTCCAGACTAACAAAGCCACTGATTGTTGTGGCCACCTGTCTGGGCCACCTGTCTGGCCCACCCAGAGACAGCAGCATCCCACAGGGATCTCACTGCACCACTTCCTTTCCTGCTGCTGACCACAACTGGAAATTGGGCATGGTTTGCAAAAGACACGTGAATGATCCAGAGGATTTCTGAGTCTATGTTGGTCTCTTGTCCCAGCATTCCCAGAGTTTCTTGATTGGTTTCTCACCACCTTCTGAGAGGGAAAAATGCCACAATAAATTGTCCCCAGCCCTTCAATATGAGAGAGACTGACCAATCATGAGACCAACTTTTTTTGGGGTGCTGTGGTGTCAAAGATGCGCTGCAGCACAGATTTGAAAGGGCAGTGAGAAAGGACCAATCTTGGCTATTAGTTGCTGAGCAAAAATTTTCAACTAAAACCGTAATTTCTCGTAACTTGCATTGTAGGCAAGCCTTCAAAAACAGGGAAATGAATGTTTTCCCTCCCAGAGTTTAAAGAGGAGGAAAATCCTTCACTAATTTATTGATTTATAAAGGCATATTTTGTGGAAGCTCAAGAAAGTCCAAAACCAGAATAGGGATCAGTGAGACTCTCAGTCCAACTATAATTCTACTGTTACCATCTCATTTCCATCTCCTTTCCCTCCTCCAGCCTTGCAAAGGAAAATAGCTTCAGGCTCAAAGTCCTGTATCTGTTACTTCTGAAGGCTCATTCCCTTGCTTTCTTGTGAAGAACTGTAGAAACACCTTCCTGAGGAAACTTCAAACCAGACATGAAACACAGAAAAACTGCTCTTTCAAGCTCAGAAAGTTTAGGAAAAGGCTGCTGCAAATGAAGCCTTTCAATTAAAGTTTCTCCAGTCAACAAAACATCACACTCTTCTTCTTATTAAAAGATTCTTATCTAACAAATGATCAGTTTAAACTTGAAATCCACATGTACTGTAGAATGGCTGAAGTCTGAAAATACAGGAATCGTGGAGTTGGGTGAGCATGCTATTAATTACCCCTTTCCCTGAAAGTCTAATTTTCTTTTTATGAAATATAATACATAAAACTGTGACAAATAACTAAGATCTTTCTAATTGAGGAAGTATCAGGAAAGGGAGAAGCAGCAGGGTATGGATTTTGTTCACATGCCAAAAGCCTGGTATATGAAATGTCATTGTGAGGTTCCAAAAACACTGAAGAGTCTTGCCTGGCAGAAGATACTTATCTGCTTAACTCTTTAGCAGTGCTGAAAGTTTTAAGTGCAATTCAAAATCATCTTTCTACCACATTTCCCTCTCAAACTTTTGCAAGACAGGGTGATGAAATCCTTTATTTTGTGAACCTTAAAGACAGACAAGAGATTACCAAGAGATCTTTTTTTTGCTACTGTAGCCAACCTTTCTGGATTTTGAGAAGTTTTGTCTTTAGGAGAATTTCCTTATCTTTATCCCTGGAATTTTTTCTACCACACAGAGAATGCAATTTTTTAACAACAGAGTACATGCTCATGTTTCTATTCAGGGGTCACTTCATAGATAAAACACTTTTATGAGTGCCTAAATTAATTATCAGTCACACTGAAATAACCCAAACTACAAACACAGTTTTGGAAAATGCTATGTTAGGCTGGGGCCATACTGTCTTAATCTATATATTCACATCCTGATGACATCACTAAGAGAGGACTGGTTTTGTTTGCAAGGATGATTAATCTTGTTTTCCCTGTAACATCATGAATGCTACTAACCACTCCATCTAACTTTGTGCAGTGTTGTCATTAGTATAATCTCACAAATAAAACTTAGCCTGAAGTGTCAGTAACTTGGGCAGCATCCATATTGACATAAATCTTCTTACACAAGATTTATTCTATGCCACTTTTAAGCCTCAAAACAACATGCTCAGTGTTAAGGTACGGGGAACTTTCCCACCTTTAGTGAGGGGCTGGAGTGGCTGAGTTGGTATGTCATGGACACACTCAGGTGGGTCACAGTGATGCTCTGGTACATGAAAACCACACCTGGACCTTTGAACAATGCCCGGATGAAAAGCAGTAGAGGCTCTCAGGGTGCTCCATCCCACCTGTACCAATGCATCCCATAGGAAATACACTGCCTTCCTGGGCTCTGGTTCTAATGCCACCTGATGGTGAGTGAAAATGCCTCAGGTGATGTGAAAAAAACCCCAGAATTCCAGGCCGAGCTGTATCAGTTTGACTCTTGAACGGGCAGAGTCGTGCCACACGGTCCAGCAGAGAGCTGCTGGATGGTGACACGGCTTTCTCTCTTCCAAGAAGAGAAGAGAAGCAGAGTTAAGCCTTTTGCATATCAAAGCACGTGTTGCTGGGGCCTCTCCACTGTCATGTAAAAACCACGAATGCTGCACCCAGCAGCTGTGCTTTGACTGCGGTGTTTTTCAAGCCCATTTTCGCTTTCCCTCGCGCTCAGCCTTCCCAGCTTTGATCACAATGCAGCGCAGCTAAGGGCACCTGAGAAAGAAACATTGCTAGGCAACAGATGCTGCAAAGGACAGCTTCCCCTCCCCTCACACCGAGGCAAGGGACCTTACAGCGCTCCAAGTTGCCTGTCACAGAATTTTCAAGGCAAAACCTGCTTAGTTTTATGAAGGCCGTCAGTTGAAGCAAGAAATTACTCTGAAAGTAGGAGCTGAAAACAAACTGCAGCAGGAAAAAAGAGGCAATTCAAGGAAACGAAAGAGAAACACGATGGGAGACAACCAAAGGCAACATTAAATAAGGAGCTATTCGATGTGTGGGAGCAGGTGGAGAATATGAGGAATGAAATTAGCAAAACACACATACAAAACAGAGTTGAAAACTTCTGCGTTAGCATAAATATATATCTAAGCTTAATTTACTGCTCTTGTTTTAAAAGTTTTTTTATTGTTGAAATTCTGGTTAGTGTTCATTTTACACCACCATATCAAAAATTATGTCTACCATGAGGAAACCAATACTACTGTTGTGTTTTTCTTCTGAGTTGCCAGAGTACTTCACATTCATTTTTGCTCAGCCCATAAATGTCTTCCATGGAGTAAATAGAAAAGTTTCATTTCATCACCATTTAGGAGTGAATATAGAGGCTACATAAAGCCACATAAATCTTTATAGAACACAAATGGGTATTTCACCCAGAATATAGCTTGAAAGGCACATACAACAGAAAATAGTACACACTAAGCAATGCTAAGTAAGCAAAGGGAATGTTGCATCTGTCTAATGAGAGTTTCCTTTAGGACAACAAAAACAAGCTGCTAGAATAACCTGACCTGGAAGTGTGATTTTCCATCACTAGAATCTTTGATTACTCTTTTAAATGTGTAAATAAGCTTGCCCAGCAGGATGAACAGTGGCAACAAAAACAGATGTTGGGTAGAAAGAACCAACAAGAAAGAACTGAGCATCAAATTAAGCTGCGTGTCAGAAATTAACAAATGCAGACTTGGCAAAAGATATTAAAGTAAACTGGGGGGATGGAGTTTCTATGCAGGAAGGACAGAGATTAAAGATAATCTGTGAACAGCCCAAAAACTAGGTAAATTCTCTGTGCCTCATTTCAGTCAGAGGAGATGATGCTGAACATGGAACAAGAGGCAGAATGGCTAAGGGGAATCAGGTCAGGGAAATTGCTAAGAAGCTTATTCGGTCTTTTGAGACCAAATAATCATCACAGCAGAATTCTGAAAAAACAGGATGCAAAATAGCAGGTAGAGCAAATACTTTCAATAATTCTGCTGTGTCAATCCATTCTTAAGTGACCATAAAGCTGCAAAGAGGTTGGTGAATGACTGAGTTTGCCAAAGTAACAGCTTTGGCAGATAAGGATTCTCTCAACAAGCATGCAGTTGAAGTAAAAACTAGAAAAGGAAAAATAATACTTTAGCTGAAGGGTAATGTTGCCATGAGAGCAAACACAACATGAAGTTAGAAGAACATATCTAACCTTCAGTGCAATGAGGCTGGGTTTGGGGAACAGTTTTCTGAGGATAGTTGGCACAGAAGTGTTTCAAAATGGAGATTGATGGGTTTGGATAATTAGAGATTAATTTGCCTGAGGTGGGTAGAAGAGAGACCATTCCTAGACCTGAAACAAACGGGTCTGATCCTTCTGTTCTCTCAGAAGGCAAAGATTTCTGTTCAATGTGCTGGCATGGCACAGACTGAGTTCTGCTGGTTGTTCTTGGAGAGGAGGGAGAAAATGGAAAAGTCAAGCCCTGCCTGCTGTCACAGGGGTTGAAATCCCTACAAGGATCACCCTCCTTTCATGGAATCAGCTGTACCCATGCTGCCAGATGAGAGACACACTTAAGGAAAAGCAACCAACTATTTTCCCTCAATCAATTACTTTTTTATTTAAACAGAGTTTATGCAGTTTGTCAAACCTAACCAAAACCAAACCTAAACCAAATTATTGACTGTGTTGAAACATGAGAATAGAATGGAAGGCATGAATATCTTTCGATAATTACTGTTGTGCTTTTCAAGTTTCAAGTAAATGGGATATTCCCTCCAAGGGCTTAACCAAAGTTGAGTATGTTTTGTTTGTGAACTCTTCAGCCAGCTCTCTCTGTCACTGACACATCACTTTGACAAGTCCCTTTTTATTTGCTTCAACACGCCCAGTTAAAATATCTGACTCATTTCACAAATGCACTTTGAGGTTTCTTATTAAAAAGCTTTGTGTTAGTCCAAGAGAAAAGGGTTCTGTAAATAAAGAATAAAGTTGACTATTCTATTTTTGGAAAATGAGAGCAGTGCCAATTAGCCTGCAGCAGTCTGATGGTGAAATTCCCCATGCCCTACCAGGCAAGGTCACTGGAGTCGTGCCTGCACGTTGACACAACCTTTTTATGCATATACTCATTTAAAATCATTATTTTGCATGTCAAGCTGTATCTTCCTCTTCTAAGTTCATTTCCACTGTGTAATGGATGGCTTGAGATCCAATTAAATTCATTTTCTTGATGCAATTTTCTTCCATGTCTACTATTTTCAGTGCATATTACATCTTTACTACTTCTGAGTGCTTCTTATTAAGTAATAATTGCAAATATATATATACACACACACCATAAATTTCAATTCTGTAATTTCTCCTTTCAGTCAACTCAGTTTGTCATCTCTGAAAGCTTTAAAAAAAATCTGTAGAATAAGTATGCACTTCAATTGTTCTTCAAACCCACTGAACAAAGACATTTCGTAGCTAACTTGCATTTATTTATCACTAAAACCAATTCCATTTTCTATTGAATCTTCTTAATGTGGGTTTTTTTTGCCCTTATAACAATTGACATGCAATTATGGAATTCAGTTGGCTCACACCATTTTTTTCAAGCTGGAAATGAAATTTGCTAGCATCTCCTTTTTCATCCCCAGAGCATCAGTTTGATGTATTTGAAACACTGGTACAAACCACAGAGTTTGGTTTGTACAAACCAGAGGACTGGGGCCTGTGGGAAGGTCCAGAGAACCTGCTCTCCTTCTAACCCGAAGCATGAAGGGGTCTGGAGGGATGCTGGGACATTGTTACCCTTATATCCCCCATGGAGGAGGGTTCAGGAACTGGATTTTGGGCAAGGGGTTTTTGTTGAGCTTTGCAGTCCTCATATGAAGCTCCTCCTGCTTATGCAAGACTAGTTCTTTCAAAAGATTCAACTTTAGGAAGAAAATTCTTAGATTTATCTCCTTTAAAACAAGGAAACAACAACTAGAAAAACCCAGTCTATCTTAAATGTGAAGACTAAATTTCACATACCCTTCCATTAAAGCTGGCTTTTTTTTCTCCAATTCTGTTTCACAGAAGGGACAGGCTGTTTATCAACATGTTTTTCACGATGCATTTAAAGGTGTTCTGTACCCGACTATTCCATTCTAAACAGATTTAACTTGATCACAATGAAATTTCAGGAGAGAGTGGTAGTGCTTAGTGCTTTCTACTGCCATTTAAATGATAGTTCTGTCTGCAAAGTGGTCATAAAAGCAGCAGGCAGGAACTTTATAAGTTGTCTGTCAGTTATTTCCATGTAAAGTATCCATTATCTGCAAGTTAAATTTGGTTTGGTTTCCCCAATCTGTCAGTGCTACCAACTCAAGCTGACAATCAAACTAAGTCCTTCTGATGCATAATTACCTTTAATGAGGAATCCTCTGGCCCAGTTGTTTCACTGACACTTGAGCATTGTTTCCTGCCAGCGTTTTTTTGCACAGACGGTACAGACCAGAACTCAACAAACAATGCCAGTGACATACAAGAAAATGTTGAACCTGGCTGGGCTTGCACACCAGAGAAAATAGTTAAAACATCAGTTTGAAAGGCAAGCAAGTGGCTGTGCCTTTGAATTCACAAATAACACACTGAGTAGGAGGTAATTTTACATCGAAGTGGGAGATGTTAGATAAAGTCTCAGAGCAGCTTCTGAAATACCTGGGGCTGAGTGCTGCTTTCACATCCATTTTACTCTGCCCTTTGCTGAACACTTGTAGCACCTCCTCTTTACCCAACCTCATGGAAAAAAATTCTAGGACAAATAAATTTTCAGGGCTTGGAAAGAGACAATTAGACAATTTGTTTAGCTTTCTTCTTTAAGAAACAGTGTAAATGTTAGTGCTTAAACATTCCACTTTTGTTTTCCTCCACTTTTGGCCTTAAAAGGTTGTAAAGTTTTACATGCATTGTGCAGAGCTAACAGCATAGCCTGAGCACAGGTAGAGTGTTCTTTATCTGATACAGTCAGTTATTTTAAGCTGGAAGCAACAAACTGATAACTGCTACCTAAAGAAATAAAAACATGTTTCATAGAACACACTTTACCACATAATATTTGTCATATATCCAATCCAGTGGGCCAGATGTTGATTTCCATTTGGAACAAAGGTCAGGAATCCCTGCCTGTGTGGGGTCAGTACTAAAGCCCTTATGAGCAGAAGTGAGGTGATCTCCATTTTTTTCTCTTTTTTTCATCAGGGTAACATACACTGGTTCCTGCAATTAGTATTTACTTTTATTGTACTATCTGCTTTTCACAGTAATTTATGGAATCACATTACACACCAGTCATCTAGTGGCTGGGAAACACCCATAAATTCTGCCCTGATGAAAGACCACTGTGCCACACATAATATCTGTGAGACATTTATGTTGTACCCACTCACATCCAGAAGTCAGCCAGTCCCCTCTTGCCTAAGTAATTGCTTTCAGTGGCAGATGAAACTGTCTTCCCTACTTCTCCAGATGCATGAATTTTTCAGCTTACATCTTTTTTGGAGGAAAGGGGATCAAAGTAAATGTGATTATAAATCTCTCTAACTCCATCCATATCAACATCTTCCGACATAAAGATGAAGAGCTTTAAGTATGTTTGCACAAAGATTCTTTCAGCATTATACTGATCTGCAAGAAATGATATATGTACTGGTGTCAGTGCTGCAGAACTTTAGAAATAAGCTCAAAGATGGAATTGTCAGCTAATAGCAAATAATCCTAACATTTGCTGACACAGTCAACAGAGGACTGTTTAAAACAGATTGTTATTTACAGCTGTGCCAGATGGGACAGTTTGAAATATGTTTAACTGCTCTTTAGTTTTTAACATTAAAAAAATATTCCTTGATATCCTCAAATAATTTTAAGTTGCTTAAAAAGAGCTTTTTATTTGAGTAGAGTTTACCTGCAAATATTTTTATGTTCCAGCTGTCAACTACAATTATACGTGCCTGTATAAATAACAGACAAACTGCCTACAGAAAACCCTTACTGGAGCTCACAGAGTAGAAGCATTAAACATTAATAAATAAATACATCAATTTCATACAAACTGAGTGAACTTTGGGGGAAACTTATGTGTTAATTTACGGTAATACATTATTTTAACATGACATTTATCCTGTGCTTATGCATTGGTGGGGAATTAGTGCTGTCTGTGTGTCTAGCTCTCAGATAAATGATTAATAACTAAATCATTAAGGAAGGGGCATTGAGGTGATGCTGTTTTGATTCAGTGTTATTTTCATAATTTTTTAGACCCTAAATCTTTCTGCTGTTTTATTCCACCCTTTTGCAATATCCTCTGAGAAATGTAAAACTATTTTAGCAAAAGATTTTAGCAGAGAGGCTGGAGTGATGGGGCAGAAACCATGGCCTGCAGAGCTGGACATGGCTTTATGGCTTAAAACTAAAGGAAGTGTCAGCTTTTCTGTAAAGCCAGAAGTAATCAGTAAACAGTTGTAGCATTGTCATCAGACCTCCAATCAGGCATTACACAGCCAGTTCATATCTGAGCAGCAAGCTATACTGTTTTACAAGCTTTTAGAAAAATTTAACAGTGTTTGTGTACAGGACATGCACCTGGTGAATATACCTGGGAATGTATCTGTGTGAGCTGCTTTTTTTTCCTTCCAAAACAGGTTTGTAGACCAAAGCACATAACTCCAGAACTACCTCCCACTGCCCCTTGGATATGATTCAGCTCAGATTTCCAGTAAGATCTCTGGGGACCTGACAGTTTCAGTCTTTGGCTTGTCTGCTAAGACTTCTTGCAGCACTATCAATTATTTCAAGAGGTACAGCCCAGGATCCACTGAAACTTGGGAAATGTAAATTTTACATCCACTGAAACAGCCATTGTTAGCTTGGGCTGGATTTGAAGCATCAGCCTGTAGCAGCAGCTTTAACCCCAATTCCCAGTTCCCTGACAGCCAAGGGACAAGAAAGGAAAAAAGATGGCACCGTTAGAGGAGATAATACAGGGAATAAGCTTGCCCTTCCCTCTGGTACTCCAAGGCATCATTTTTCTACAGTTCAGAATGGCAAAATCACGTCAGCAGGGGGTTTGGGATGGATCATGCTGAGGGGTGGAACAAGGACAAAGGGGTTTCTTGGGGTGGTGCCTGGACTACCCCAAGCACAGGGCCAAGACCAGATCCAACCCCATCCTTTTTAACCCCACAAAACCACAAGACAACTATCTTCGCTGTGGCAGGGCTTTCTTTGCTCCTCCTGGCCTCGCACATTCAAAGAGGAGAGAAAATAGTTTTTGTTTTTAGATGCACAAAACGCATTAGCACCGTGCATTCATGTGCATAAATAGCAGCCTGAAGTTTTCATTTTGAGGCACGCCAGTAGCTTATGTTTCTCTCATGGCATTGCCTCAAGCATGAATTTTAGCACAGGTGCAGAACAGAATCTTTGAATTTGCATTGGTATTTTAAGCACTGTGTGCTCCCTTCAGAATTCTTGCTGCATTTTGGATGTATGTCTAAGAAAACACAGTGAGAACTTGAGCTAACCTTTTATTTGTACAAGCGGTTTGGACAGTCACTATTTTATTAGCTGTTAAATCATTTAGCCTGTGCACTGGTTCTGCTGTTATGTGCTGCAAACACAAATTACAAGATTCTTGTAAGGGTAAACCAATATTTATTCACTTTTGGTTTACCACAGGGGTGGATGGGGGTGGCACAGCTAGCCTCTGCTTTTGTAAACCTAAGGCTACCAAAAATGGTTGGTTTTGGTGAGTTTGTCTTTCAGGGTGGGGATTTTTGTTTGTTTGTTTCAATATTGTGCAAATAAAAATAGTCTCTATCACTCAGGAAGAATGAAGAGTCAGAAAACCCAGTAGACCAGCTTGAGAAATTTGAGAAGAATATTTCTTTTGCTTTTTTTTCCAGCTACAGTAGCTCTAATGGCAGTGGTAGAAGCATTAACACATTGGATCAATAGCCAAATAAAATCTACTGTTCTGGTCTTTTTTTCACTCTTCAGTAGATGAACAGGGAAAAGGAGAAACAGGGAACAAAAAGCTTAAAAAAGAACCCCTCAGAGACCTGAAAGATGAGTTTAAGTTCTCTTGTTCTCATTTTAAAATTAAATTTGCAAGATGATTAACACAGAGCTGTTTAGTCGTGGTAATTGCAGATTTGGCACAGTCCTCTGTGTATTTTGCAGAGATCAGGAAAGGTCTATATCCAGTTTCCAAAATTCTCACTTGAGACATTAACTAAATAACATACACTCTCTATTGTAGTTTAGTACACATCTTCAAAAGAGGTGTACTATTAGGGAACAGATCTTTTCCAGGACCGTGGAAATTGCAGCCAATTACAGCAACTGCAGAGATCTGGGACTGTTACAGGCCCCCTAAAAAACTTCATTTATGGTGGCTCCTGACTGTGGTGAGGAGCTGCTGCTGAGCACAGGGCTGTAGGCTCTGCTCAGAGCTCTGAACTGACCCAAAAGAAGAACCTCAATTATTTGATTCCTGCAGGAGGTTTCAGAGTAGGGACCTGCAAAAAAATATGAGCTACCTAACATCTCCTCAGCCAGGTGGATTCTGCATCACATGTTTAAGTATAAAAGAACTCCCCTACCCCCATTTCCTCAATAGAAACAAAAAAAAAAAAAATCCTAGCTTAGTAGGGGAGATTTGCCAAGTGGTATTGCTGATCCACTTAAAAGCACACTGGATTTATCACAGCCAATTTTCAGTCCAGCCAGATATTCATACAAAAGATAGTAGTTGAGCAACCATATATTTTCTATAAATCTATTTTTTTATGAAGTTATATCAATTGGTGCCACTGAGACAAGATTTTCATATGTAATTTAGAAATCTATTCAGGCAGGTCATCCCACACTCTCTTGGTAGCCAATAAAGTGAAAAAGACAAAATGAAAATCCTCTCACCTGTTTTAGACATTTCACTTTCAGATGAAAAGCACTGCACCCTATAAAGACTATAGAACATAAAGAAAATGCAGAAAAGAAACTCTCGTAGTTTATAGATATTTGCATTACATGCATCCAAAGAGGGACAAAAGGTGGGGAAGGGTTTAGAGCATAAGGGTTTTGAGGAGCAGCTGAGGGAGCTGGGGTTGTTTATCCTGGAGAAAAGGAGGCTCAGGGGGAACTTCATCACTCTCTACAACTCCCTGAAGGGAAGGTGCAGCCAGGTGGGGGTTGGTCTTTTCTCCCAAGTAACAAGTGACAGGACAAGAGGAAGCAGCCTCAAGTTGTGCCAGGGGAGGCTTAGATTGCATATCAGGAAAAAATTTCTTCATGGAGAAAGTTGTCAAGCCCTGGAACAGGCTGCCCACAGAAATGGTGGAGTCACCTGTAAAAGATGTGCAGATGGTCTGGTGGAGGACTTGGCAATGCTGGGTTAATGCTTGGACTCAGGGGTCTTTTCAAACCTAATTCTATGTGTCTGCATTTAAGGAAATTTCTCTCTTCTCTGTAAGTGTTAAGTTCTGCTGCAGGTCTAAATTTCCATTAAAAGTAGAAACCATATATCTTCTTTTAAATGGATGGATTAAGGTTGTATAAAAATCATGCTCCTCTCAGAATTGTGTCGCTGGAAATGCTGTGTTAACTTCCTCAAGTAAAGGGACTCTCTTACAGTAAAAATATTCTCTCTCAGAGATGAGCTGGTTCTGGATAATTAAAGTGGAATGGGGATTTTATGAACATTTACTCCTCCTAAATAATTTTTGTTTAAAAATCAAGCAAAAAAATTCATTTCAAGGAAGCATAATATGAGAGACGAACACTACACTGAGCATAAAGGATGTTTGGCTGATCTGAAAAACTTTTAATTTCACCACATATTCTCTTCCAGATGTAAAGATACCTCACCCATGCCACTATCTGAGATTGTTTTAGCTTCTAGCATTACGAGATTAATTAGTTCTTCATTAACAAAGACGGATAGATGACATCCTGCAAGATGATATTGCCACTGTTGTGGCTTTTAAATACATTTCTGACATTTGATATTTGTTGGATCTCATCTCTTGATTGCTTAGCTTCCCTGTTATAGCCCAAATTGTCTTTACTTACATTACTCCTTCAATAATTCCTACAAGAAATTAACACACCAAACCATCCTTGCACAGCATTTCTGTTCACTATGAGCATTTTATTTCAGCACTCCAGTTACTAATTTTCTATGCAGCAATTAATTCTCTAGCTTCCCGTGCATCTGAATTCGCAAAGCTCTGGTAAAACTCTTAAATTTTCAGATAAACTTTTCTTCACAAGGCTCTGTTTGTCTAGAACAGAGAGCTGCCCACCTCCTTCAGTGCATCTGAGGGCACATGCTCCAGTGGCAAAAATGTTGTTTAGCTGGTGCTATTTTCAGCCATCAAAATACTTTGCAAACATTGTCTTTGGACATTGCAAGGATAAGAAATTGGAGTATCATTAGTGCCTTTAACTACAAGAAATACGAAGGAGAATAGATGGCACAAAGCTTCTGAAGGAGCACAAGGTTGTGATTAGAACACACTTTTCTCTCTGTATTCAGGCTCTGTTTGAATCTCTTCTTTCCTTGACAGGCTGTGCTTTGGTGACACACATCAGACATAGTAACAATCCTTTTCTAATGCATTTTGAAAATATGAAGGTATTGAAAACACGTTGGTGTAGAATGGGGCTGTTCAGCTTTTATGTGTCTCGTCAGGCAGAGAAGAACATCATCTGCTCTCCCCTCCATCTTCTCATGCCTCCTCCATCCCACATTCTTTTCAGCATCCCTCACAGCTCAAAATCCTTTGAGGAATGACTTGTGTTTAGTCCCTGCAGGCTTAACAAATGTAGACTTGTGGGAGTCATGGAATGTAATTTTTTGTAATCTCTCACTATTACGGAATAGAACAGTGGCTTTTTGGCTTAGACGTAGTCCACTTTACACACTGGGAATAATTTCAAGTTTTTGCAATTAAATGTATTTTGTTTGATTGTGCCATTTGTACATTTACTTGCTTCTTCTCCATAACTAAAAATCACCTGACAAATAGTCAGGTCGCAGACAGGAGATCAGAGCAAGGTCTGCAACATTTCACTACAAAGCTATAGGAAAAACCTCCTGATCATTCTCTATTGTGGCAGCTTGGAGTGGTGTTTTAACACTGACTTTGTTTTTGAAAACACCTACTCAAAAAAAAAAAAAACTAGGGAGGAAATTGTTTATAAAACCAGAATCTCTTAAAGTTACAGTATTTCTATTATATTCAAATTCGTGCTTGTTTTGGCTCTTACACATATTGACTACATAAAAGATTTGTAAGCCTGAGTATTGTGTCCAACATAACTATGTTAGTTCTGCCTTTTTATTTGTGACTTTAATCTAAAAGAGTGCATTTGGCTACCAAACCCATGGCAGGGCTTGTCTTGCTGTTGTAACCAAGATCACCAACCTGCCTGGGCCACATTTTAGATTTTACATGAGTCTCATCAAAGTTTGGAGGTTTTAGTTGCTCAATGAGTGAGATTTATGCTTTTATCCTTAAATATGACCTTGCAGAATGCTGCCCAACATGACTGGAGCTCTCAGATATCTATGCCAAGAGGCAATAACACATTCTCACACACACACAAAAAGGGAAAATACTTTACAGTTTAGGAGATGGAATTGTTTGGTCCCTAAGCAGTGTTTGATTAGGGATCAATAATGAGAATTCATACTATTTCTGTAGAGATTATGTCAAAGAGATGGATAAAAGGAGACAAATCAGGTTGCACTGGTCAATCAGCATTTGGCTGTGAGTTGTTGGTGTGATGCAGGTGTGGAAGAAGCTAATGACATCAGAAAATGCTTTAGGCAAGACAATTTTGGAAGAGAAAAAGACTGTTGTTAAAGACTTCACTGAAATACTATTTGGACTATTTTCTGGCTACTGACATTCTGAAAAAGGTAACGTAAGTTCGAATAGGTACTGAGGAAGAACAGAAAATTTATTAAAGGACTAGAAAAGTTACAAGAGCTTGGACAGTTTTGTCATGCCCAAATTGAAAGGGGGCAAACCGCAAGATAAGAGAAGATCTGTTTCAAAGACATCAGTAAAAATTCAAGTAAAAATACAAACTTATAATGAATCAGCTAGAACTGGAAGCTGGGTAAGGATAAGAAATTGCTTTCAGGCTTATCAGCATGAAACTCTGGCTCAATCTTCCAGACAAAGCAGTTGGGATGAGGAACTCTCACTGTTTTAAAACATGATTCAATCACATTATGCAGGGATTTATAAACCTAAGAATTGCTGCAGACTGAAAAACAAGTCTGTGCTACCGATTCTTGAGTTGTTGGTGCAGCACTACAGCCCAAACAATTATTATTAAAAAAAAAAAATGCCTATACTGTATTTAACCTCAGAATTTCTTTTGTGTACCTGTCAAGAGCAAGAAAGTTCTGCCCACCTTTGACACATCATTTGTTTTCTAAGGTTTTTTCCCTCCTGCCCCAAATCCTGTGAGACACTGTCTAGAGTGTCTTTCAGCATTCAGCTTTACTGCCCCAAGGTTGGCCCCTGCAGTGACTGGCTGCAGCTCGAAGCAGGCTGTGAGTAGCACATGCCAGCTCACCTGCCAAAATTCAGTTCCCAGGTCTAGGGGCAGCAATTCCCTCAGGCTAAGCCAAACCATTTCAGCACCAGCTGAGAAGGGCAGAAAGCTGAGCCAAAAAAAAAAAAAAATTAAAAGTTAAATAAAATAAAATAAAGCAGTTCACTACCTTTAACAAGAGAGAAAATCTTTTGGAGCTCTGGACAATTCTTGCATCAAATCACCTACTGCTGCAAGCACTTAGGCTTTTACAATATTTTGTTTGTCTGTGGCTTCTGTCATTTTGCCACATATGGCCTGTCTAGGTAACAGCATTATCAAGCAATTTGCTCCTGGACTGCTTGCAAATGTGCAAAGTAGGTGTTCTGCAGGCCTTCTAAATCAGACACCTGTGGTCAAACAGCCTGTGCAGGCAGGAGACTGGCACAGGTCTTCCAAACCATTAATAGCATCTAAAAGAAATTTAATCCTGTAACAGAAATAATTGTAGATGTGGAACGTATGTTTATGTAAGTGCTCAGAAACAGCAGTTGAGCTCTTCTGAAGCTGATAGTATTTACCTCAGGCAGGAGCACTTTTCAAGCTCTGTTTGAAAATAATTGGCAGCACTCCCTATATAACTTACTCTGAGAATTAGGTTGCTAACACATAGTAAAATGCCCACATCAATTTCCTAATAACCTTCTAGCTCAGCTTCTAATTTTAACACCTCCCCCTTGACCAGCAGCTCTGGCTGACAACATTCTCCTGAGACCTTTTCCTACTTATGAAAAATGCATTCAGGTACTCACTGCGCAGAGAGCTCAGAAGCTTCTTCTCCTCCACTGATGGCTCTGACTGGCCTTGGCCTCTCCCCAGCCTCACTTTGAAACTTCCCTTTCCCCAGGTGGCCTCCAAAAAGCACCTGGCCCCAGTCAGTCCCGTGACCTCCCCTCCCAGCCCGTCCCATGACCTTTCTCTGCCTTTGCCCACAGGGCCCAGTTGGATTCAGCTGGGGCTGATCTGCCCCCACCACACTCCTTACCTGAGTCAACCTTGGAAAGCAGGAGGGAATGCACTCAGCAGACAATTGTATCGTGCTGTTAATAGCTGGAATTGTTTTAACCGAACAAAACAGGCTGCCAGATGAATAGGCAGTAATGGTAACTATTATCACTTGCACTATTCATGTGCGGTGACAAGGCAGTATGACCTAACTGCAGCTTTCCTGCGGCTCAGCTATTGTAGACATTACAGCTGTGATTCCCAAGAATGGTCTTGGCAGTTTGGACATGCTGCTGCCAAAAATAATAAGTGAATTGCAAGTTCAGTGTCACAGCCAGCTTTAAACATTAATTCATCCTCCAATTTTGTTTACTGAGATCTAAGATCTCTGCTTTTACTTTACTGTAACCACAGTCTTTGCTGAAAGAGGATCTTGGGGATGTATGCAGGAGGATTCCTTCTCAAAATGGGAATAGACCAAAAATTAAATCACCCTACCATATAAATAGAGGAGTGAATTCCACATAAAAGCAGAATTAGTATGCTGATTGAAAGCAAACAGAGAAAAAAAAAAAAGGGAAAAAAAATCCAGCTATATCCCTTAGTTAATAATGGGTTTTCATTACAGTTTTCAAAAGTGTGATCTCCTCTAGTCACACATTATGGTATAAAAAAAAACGTGATGAGACTCCCCAGGTGTGGGAGTTACAATATAGACTATCAAGGAAAACAATGTATAGACAGATACAAATCAAAACAGAGAAAGACAATCTATTTAATCATTTACATAGGGCCGTTGTACCTTATGATTTCTCCCAAATATCATTCACTGTAACATCAGAGATTAGTTTTCTCCATAGAATAGTACTTTCAGAGGCAATCATCTACCAATTAGTATTAATTAAGATCATAAAAGATGAAGTATTGTATAGGAAGCAACTCTC
The DNA here is from genome assembly GCA_013398995.1 of Alaudala cheleensis. Taxonomy (NCBI): domain Eukaryota; kingdom Metazoa; phylum Chordata; class Aves; order Passeriformes; family Alaudidae; genus Alaudala; species Alaudala cheleensis. The sequence goes on from VWYE01005354.1 coordinate 55,935, forward strand.
TAGGGTGAGAAACACTAAAGCATATGTCTGCTTAATGGATTGAATCCTGTCTAAGCACTCAAGCCCACCTTCCATCAGCATCCACACAGGCAGTCTCTTTGCATCCTGCACTCAACCTGGCTCTTTTCCTGCTTCCCAGGAGTTTAGAAATGGAGTCTGAACCACTGATTTCAGACACACCACTGCAGGAATTTGGACCGTGTTGCACAATGGATCTGTTTCCAAGTGTTGCTGATTACTTTTACCTTCAAGATTGAAGAATATGTTCAAGCTAGGAAATCTGTGAGCAGCTATGAGCTAGATACATCTATTGATAGGTCCTTCAGCTCAGAAATGTTCTTTCCCCTTCAAGCAGCCACATCCTAGAGATCAGGGTGGTCCCTGCACGCTGCAAGTGTGTCCTTGGTGCACTTGTTATCGGGGAAAACAAAAAACAAAAGAAAAAGGAAGGAAACTGGAAAAAGAAACCAAAAAACATACAGATCATAACTGATTATGACAATAGGGAAGGAGATTAAAAGGATCTTTGGCTGGGGAATTTGAGCCTGGAGATAACATCCAGTAAGCAACAAAGAGCTGACAACAAATGTCACAGCCCTGAGCCAGGGCAGCCAAGCCCCTCAAAGCAAGAGGTGACAGAGGGTGCTGATGCCCTCAGTGTCCTTACAGGGAGTCCAACCCTTCTGTGGAGAGAGAGGTCAGGAGAGCAAGGTTCAGGACAAAGACATATATACATATACTGGAGGGATGGGGTGAAAAGACAGATCAGTTTATTTGTAGAAAATTCTAGTGTCAAACCCACGAATTTGGAAGGAGAACATCAGCCAGCAGGTTGGACTGCATGCTGGGAGGAAAGCAACGAGGGAGATGAAAGGGAAAAATAACAAAAAGAAGGAGCAGCTAATGGAATCAATTTCTAAAAATGAGCCTAAAGAGTTAGAGATGCATGTCCCTGCCATGTAGAGGTCTAAATGTGTGTAGGAGGAGAGTGGGGGCGGGAGTTCATGCAGGCAAAATCTGACATCAAATACTGACTCTGTCTATTGTCTAAAGTTGTTGAAACCCCATCTTAAAGAAAGCATGCTTTTACAGAGATACTCTTCTAACAATTTCTTCACTTCAAACACTGAACAATAGAAATTCAGGAAGAAACTTTTTTAAATCAGCTGGAAGTAAATACTTAAACCACTAAAAGGTGTCTGGTGGAGCAGGTATCACCTGAATTTATTTTCATTTTCTAAATCCAAGACACAGTGTGAAATCAGAATATAAAAGAGAGAGAGAGCTCATTGCTAGAAGGTCATTGAAACAAGGAGCTTCTTAAGAGATGTAAAGCTACTTCAGTATTACATAATCCCAGACACTCAGCAGGGTGTCAGGAACCTACTCTATTTAAACAGATATCCCTCCAGACCATACCAATACCTGAAACACTGCAAAACACTTATGCTTTTGTATTTTACAAAATACAAATGATCACAAAGAAAAGCCTTCCCTGGTTTCTAGGTGCTAGGAAACAAACCCCATCCAGTTTTATGAGGTGATCTCTCCCACAAGACGCTGTCGTGAACCCACAGAGCAGAGTCACAAATGCTGGACCTTATTTGCAGCCGTGTAACCCCACTGCTCCCTGAAGAGAAAACAACACGTGCAGTGGAGATCAAAAACACTTAATGGCAGAAAACCAGATCCCTAGAGACAAACTAACAGCAGAATAAATGCTCTGAGTCATGAAATAGCCAAAAGGACAACTTCTGAAATGAGGTAAAGTGGAAGTCTGACAGACTTTAGGCTTTTTGGCATTAACAAAGAGGTTATGCAGTCAAAAGAAATCTTGTTAAACACCTGTTCCTTGTATTTCCTGCTGTTGCATCCAAATGTTATTTAAATTCTGTTCTTTCCTTAATTAGTTTTCAGGTTACAATATCATGTCACCCACACAGTCAGTATCCTGCTTCTCTTTTTATTCAGCTTCACCCAGAAGCAGCTTTGCTTTTATTGAGAGCTGGAGACTCCTGGTGTCTCACTCATATGCAAATATATACATAGATAGAGATACATCTAATACCCTGTTATGCATTTTCTTCATGATGATACTTTCTTAACATGCTATTCATGTGCTTGTGAATGATGAGGACCAATATCCAGAAATTTTAAGACACACAAGATAAAAATATTTACTTTAAATGCTCAGAACAAAAGTACTCTTAAAAAAAATCAGCTGGTGTCATGTTTTCTGCTAACAAGCAGGAGAAAAAGAGGTGAAGAAGCTGCACTGATCTCTGGATGTTGAAATTTGCCACTTAATCAGGCATCAAATCATTTAGTGTGAACATAAAGGAAAGCTGTAGCTTTCAGTTTTCCCCTCAGTTTTTGAAAGGGCATGGATTAAGTCAGGGGGTACCCAGAAGACAAGGAAGACAGGGATGAAGAGACAAGCCTTTGGAAATTGCCTTTGGCTTTTGTCTCTTTCTTCATGCTTTCTTCTTCCACTCATGTTTTTTCTCTTCACTCTGAGCAGCCTCCCTTGAAACTCCTCTGCTACTGTCAGCATCCAGCATTCACCCTCCCTGTACCTACTGTCCTCCCAATTTTTCTGGTGCATCTGGAGCCACCTGCTCTATTTTATCACCAATCCTTCCCTAACCTGCCAAGCAAATATGTTAGGATGGGAAAAATAAACATCATTATTGAATCCTCATTCCCGAGCTCCTTAAATGTAATCTTTGCCTGAAATGCAGCCTTCACCAGAGGTCAGCAACATCTTCCTCTTTCAAAAGCACCCATATGTTAGTGGTTTTGTAAGCAAAAGTCCTAATGGTCCTGCACCAAGCAGCAGTAAATCTTAGTCTTCAGATCAGCATCAGCTATAGGCATTCACTGTGTAGGCATTACAAATTATATGTTCAAGTCTGCCAGTGCTGGAGCCCCTTATATTCCATTTGGCTGCCCCAAAGTGCCAAGCCTCAATGTGCAGGGAGTCACTCTCCTCCCTCCTATTTCCCATAAAGCAGCCAAAGCAGCAAATATTACTCTCTCCACCCTGTCTTCCTCCCTGCTCTACCACTATCCTTCCCTCTGACTGCCCTTCCCAAATCTTGGCCAGACCCTCATCCTTGGGATCAAAGACTTCAACTGTGTGTGCACCACTGGCACACCTTGAGCATGTTCTGTCTCAGCTTGTTACCATCCCCACCACTATTAGTTACTGCAGAGACATTTCCCAGAGCAGAAATCCCGTCTCCTCAACTAGTCAAGTGGGTCCTGTGGTATTTAGGAGTAAATCTACTTCCTCAGGCTCTTTGAGCACAAATCATAAACCCAACACCAGCATTAACCACATCCATGCAAACCATAGCTAGTTATGAGCCATTTGCCTCATCTCCAGCATTGCTCATCCAAACTTTTCTTCTGCAGAGTCCTCCAGACCCTGAAGGTTATGGTTAAGCTGAGGGCTAGACAAATCCCCCTTTCTTGTCCAACACTGTTTTATTGCTGTGCCCTCTTTCCTGTGTCTCTTGCCCTGGCAAAGTAGCTTGAGAACAAGCCCAGTTGCAAGAAGAGATCTTGGCTCAAGTCACTCTTTCCCAGGCAAAGAGCAGCATGGGTGCATTTTTCCAAGCCTACTTCCACAAGCAGATCGGATGCTGCCAGAGATGGAGATGGCAGCAGTTGCTATGAACAGTTTTGGGGCAGTCACAGTCTCCACAGGAGCCACCCTGGGGCCAGTGCCAGACCTCCTTTGCATCACATGAAGCACGATACAACAACTATCAGCTTTCTCCTGTCTGTAAACACATAGCCAGGTATTCAAGTCTTGACAGGTGCCACAGGCTGACAGGCTAAGAGAGGCTTCAAACCACAGGGTCTGTCTAAAAACCCTGGGATCTTTCCTGTTTCAATCTCCTCACTTAGAGGATTTGATATTTTAAGACTATTTTCCTCCCAGCTAGCTGAGCTTGCAGCTCTGCCTTAACTCTCCAGTCAGGATAATGAGACATTTGGTTAGACCTCACCACTTCTGGCTGAGGTTGTACCTTGCTCCAACATTAGAAACTATTTTAAGACGTGAGGAGAAGGGTGTTTAGGAAAGGGAGGCATTACTCATGATTGACAAGTAAGCAGTTCTGTCTTCAGAAGCCAAGGGGGAGGATCTGAGCCTGAGGTTTAGGACAGGAAAATAATGAGATTTTCTGTTTCCTCTTTAACTAAAACCAAGCTGTGCTAACCCATGACAAACATTTATCTGCCTTTTCATTATACATCCAGCTTTCTTGAAGATGTTTTTCTCTGAGGGAATCTGAATATGAAACTCTGAGATGTTCTGCATATTCCCTCCTTACCTCATGGCTTTTATCTGAATTTTTGCAGCATCAAATCTTGGCTTCAAATTCATGAACTGTCCATAAACTTGGAAAATTTATGGTGGAGCAACACAACAGAATTCGCATAGGAATATAATAGTAATAGCAATAGAATACTTTCTATTACTCCCTAAAATATGTTCTGTGGACACCTCCATATTTTTGGTATAAAATTGATTATCTAATCTTCTGCACAAGCACTGTGTACTTAAAATCAATAGCATTTTTCCATTTTAAAATGTTCTGATTTTGAAGACTGATCTTTCTTCTTCCTCTACATTCCTGACAAAGGGATGCTGAGGACAATGAAACATTTGTTTTCTGTTTGCTGGAAGGGAGTGAAAGAACCTGTTTCAAGTGTGGTTAGTTACAGTAGCTTTGCCTACCTTTATCCCCTTCACTGCACACCTCATTCCAGCCTCTTGAACTCCTCTGACCTCTCCTTGTTTACTCCCTGTCCTTACCCCTGGCAGGGGGGTTGGAACTCGATGATCTTTAAGGAGCCCAAGCCATTCCAAGATTCTTGTGAATGTCCTATTCATTAGCAGGACAGGCAGGAAATGTCATGTCATTGGTATTTGTCTGCTTTGAAGAACATCTACCACTTCTAGACAGATTGTGTGCATTTTTCCATCAAGAAAGGAATAGATTTAGTCACTTCTTTAAAAAAGCACTTTCAACCCATTGTTGCTACCTACAGCTTCTTCAAGGCAGGTACTTAAATACTAAAAAGTTTTAGGTCCTAAAAATTTCTAACAAGCTGAAAGAACTTCTGCAGGTCTTGTACTCAGATCAGTATCTCCCCCTCTCTCTTCCCTTTCCGGATTGTTAGATGCTCGGTTTCTCAGAAGTGCTATACATGGTGAATTGATGAGCTGTATCTTGAAAATTCCCAACTTTTCTGTAATATACATCTTCTCCAGAGAACTGGCAAGCCTAAAAAGTTCAGCTGCAAATATGTCAGCCTGAACCAAAGAGGTGCAGATTGAAGGCAGTGACTCACCCGCTCACGATGGAGTGGCTTTGTGCACTCAGCTTTTTCCCACATGAAACAGTTCTAGGAAAAAAAGTTGAGGGGCTGGAGGCTATTTTGGAGCTTTTACTTATATGTAGACTTCTGCTCCATATTAGCCTCTGGTTTTGTACAAAATGAAGTAAACCTAGTAAACCTTTTCCACAAGAAAACATATTTAATAAACTCCTTAGTCCACCATCCATTTTTTCTTGGAATTTGTCAATACAGGCAAATACCTGTATTGGCAAATTCCAGGAAATAAACTGGCAAATACAGTGCACAGATACCCCCAGCAACACCATGAAGGAAATAAGAAAATTTCTGTAGAGAGAGTGATCTGACAAATGTGCACATTTATTCAAGCCTGGAGAAACTGGATGAGGTGCAAGTGGCCATCCTTAACATTGAAAACTTATCTGGTTTCTGATCCATAGTGAGAGAGCACTGGCAAATTTCAAATCTTTCCACAGAGAATGGACAACAGATAGTGCAGCTATCTCAGCAACTGGAGCAAATGAAAAATAAAGTGGCTTCACTCACAGCAAAAGTTGAGCCATTATGAATTTGCAGCCTGTAGTTGGAGAGGGGTGAAGGAATGTTTTTGTCTGAGAATAAATAATAGCAGCAATAGTCTGTGACTTACACTGGTACACAGTAATTACCATGCTGGGGCATAGTGGTACTTCACCTTTAATCAAAAGCAGGCACAAGGCTAAATTGGCCACCCTGGGCTGGAAAAGGACAAGGAAGAGAAGGGCATTTTCTATGTTTGATACTAGAAACTGAACTGTGTGGTTTTCAAGACCTAACACATCATTTTAAAACTAAACCCTACCATGAAGTGTGGGCACTGTTATTGGATAGAAAGATACTGTTTAATGCATCATTTGGCAAAAAACTTTGGAGAGCTTGGCCCTGAAAATGATGTAGAAAAATCTAGACACCTTTACCTAAATCTGTGGTCTCTCTATTTGATAAATTTTTTACCCCCAATGTAAAATAAAGCTGATTATTTCTCCCTCCGCTGTCTTTTAGCAAGAAATGCAATTACTTTTGTGCCACTTTCAGGTACAGAGCAAAAATAGAGTGCACAGCATTTTCAAAATTCCCTTATTTCTATGGCATTAAAAATTGATTTCTTCAAAAAAGAAGACCTACTTTTTCCTCATTTAATTACAAACCTCTCTGTAATGTTCCCAAACACATCAACAGAAATACTCTATGTGCAGAAAGTTAGAAGTGATTTATAACTATATATTAAAATGATGTGCTTGAATGTAATCTCAGCCAGGCTGCCAGTGAATTTTCCTAAACTGACACAGCTTTTGGATATGGCTTAAAGATTGGAGTGCTGAAACAAAATGTGATTTAGCAGAATGGAGAGCAGTTCTTCACATCACCATTAAACACATCTGTTTCAAAAGGTACCTCTGACAGCAGCATCCTTTGGAGTTGCATTCATCAGGGCCTCACAAACACCAGCCAGTTTTGAAAATACTGAGTGAAAGTTGAGATTCTCAAATTGACTTTAATTGAAAGCAGCAGCAAAGGATAATATAAACATTTATGTTGGTCTACAGGCCTTGTCTGTAAGAAAAAAAACATAATCAGTACCTTTAGTGGCCCCCTGCTGTATCCATCACCATTTCTGTGTTCCACAAGTAGAGCTCTTCCCCAAAAACTCTTTCAGCAGCAGTACCTGCATGAGGAAGAAAGGAGTTAAACAGTCTCAACATGTTTCTCTAAGCCAGCATGGTGTCCAGAACCCCAGACTCTGAGAGTAAAGATGAACCAACACCAAAGCTGCTTCCCAGAGGGTTGGCAAGCCTCTGATAAAGCTTAAAGCTGTGGCAAGATTCCCTTTCATTTTCCAAGAACTTTGTCTCTTTTAAGTCTTGCATCACCAATAGCTATACTTTAACAGAGACTGACTGTTTCAGGAAAGTTTGAGCCATGTGATAACTTTGCTAAAAGAATGTTACATAGGACTGAAGGGCTGCCTGCTCTAGAGACATGGCCTTTTGATTTTCAAGATATTTGTCTGTGAAAGAGACAGCACACAGTGTGCTATACAGTCCAGAAACAACATCCACGTTTTTTTAATCCCATACTTAGTCTTCTGCCTGTTAATCCCTGTTTTTCCTCTCTAGAAGTGCTCTGATTGAGTGATTAAATGCTAAGAAAACGAATCCATTTCAGCAACACTGCTTTTGCAGAGAAATACTAGTGTACATCGTAAACTTGGATGACCAAGAACCAGCAGGTTACATCAACAAGTCTAAAACAGCTAAAAATGTTATTTGCTTTTAATTCTGAGAAGACTGAGGCATTTCATTATTTCCTTGAGTAAAGTGTCCTATAGGTTCTTTATGATACAACATTCATTTCCATGATAAAAAGTTCTCTCAGTCATGGTTAATCAATGCCTGGGAGCCTAAATGGTTATAAATATTGTATCCATTGCTTTGATTTATGTTTCATAATTGATTCATCCCAAAGCATAAGAGAGGGGAACACATGCTGACATAATTTTGTTGTAATTCCACTTAAGTTATGTAATTCCTTAACCTTATTAGCCAAAATGGTACCAGTTTGACATTAAGCAGTGGGAATGATCTCAGAGGGTGAGAGCTTGCTTAGCCAGTGCTACTTCCACCTTTGTGTGGTGTATGTGAGGATACAGCGACAGTACTGAGTTTACAGGTGAATAGAAACAACAAAAAATTATTTGAGAAGAAAGAAACAATCCCACAAATGTAATCTGGCTTTTTATTTTCCTCTTTGCAACTTCACACTCCCTTGTGCATTATGAGCCAACTAACTTTATGTAGTCCTTGTGGCAGAAATGGGTCTTTAGAAAGGATAAAGAAATCAGTCTTTCATCCTGTTCGACCACCAACGATTTTCCCTTGCCATAAGATGAGGACAGATGTGGGAGGCAGAGTAACTTCCTAGAGCAGCAGAGGTAGGCACAAAGCATCCACAGTCTAATCAAGACAGGCCAGGCAATCTCATCTTTGTGCTCCTCCTGCCCAGCCCTGCTTTAAATCCTTGTCTGCAATTAGTGATGACATGTTTCTAATCCTCTTCATACAAGCCATTAGATGATTGTAATTTCATATGGGAAATGTCAGGGGAAGAAAAATACAGAACAAGAATCCTTCCTTCTTACAAAAGCATTCAGTACCGAAGAAGGAGGAACTAAAAATAAAAAACTGACAGACTGCAAGGGAAGTTTGTTTAAAACTAAGTAAATCCAGAAAAACAACTGGGCTCTTGCCCAGCTAATTGGTATTTCTTTGTGGGATTGAGATCTTGTTTGAGGGTGCAGTTTACGCCTGCAAAATTTCATGCTGAAGTAGTTGCACTTGTGAGTAGGTATTATCCTCTTTAGGTAATAAAACCAATAATGATAAAAATCAGATTTGTTTCTAGAATTGAACAGTAGCTTAAAAACTGTCAACAAGAATTTCTCACAAAACCAACCATTCTACATATGCAACTCTTTGTTTTGCTGCCACTTTCTAGATTGCAAAGATTTCTTTTAATTTCAAGACAATGAACACTGGAGAGGGAGAATTTATTTATACACAGATGATGTCATATAATGCTTCACCCTCAGCAATATTTATTGTGCTCAGATAAATGTTGTTATTAATATTGTTGTTACTATCATCATCACCATCATTCATATAAGAGGAAGTACATTTTGAGCACATTTCTCTTTCTTTCACTTGTGGCAGGGGATTTTTGACATTTGAGCGTGAGCTCTTTCTTCTTATTTCATGCATTTGCCCTCTGGCCATTGTCAACCCCTGCAGCCCGAATAATGAATTCCTCTTTATTGCACTGTCAGTGTGCTGCCATTATTGCAGACTTCTTCTCCTCTGGAAAGCTGTTTTGTAAGTTATTTCGGAAAAGATATACCACATATGTGTTTGGGATTTATAGGACTGTACTGATCCATCATTTTCTGAAACATCCAATGCAGCCGCTGTAAATTTAAAGAAAAAGAGATTTCTCATCCAGCTATGGATGTCAAGCCATTCTAGGGAGTATTATCTGCTTCTAACTCCTTGCTACTTCTGCCCAGAAAACACAAACTCAGCTCATGATCACAGAGAGATTTCTGTTTGCCTTTGCAGTGGGATTGTCATTTTCTTTATGCCACCTTCACTTCCTGCTACCTTCTGAGAAGGCAAAAATTTGTGTGTGATCCTGAACTTAGGTGTTCTGCATGATAGGAAATGATGCTGCCAGCTGAGCTTTTAAAACAGCTGTTAGATTCATGGAAAGCTGGTTTTCTTCCATAATTACCCTAGAAAAAGGTGCCACTTAAAAAAGTCTTATTTAGCATCTTGCACAAGGTAAGAAAGTCAACTTTATTCTTCTTGTGGAAGTATTGCAGATGCTATTTTTAACCACAAAAAAGCTTTCCTTCCACACATTTCACAAGACTTTTCCTACAGTGTTTCACAAGACCAAAGCCCTCATAATATCAATGTCTTTGCTAGGAAAGGAGGGCTGGAATTGATAGTTCTGTATTTTGGTTACTGGCAGACTTCAACCTGCATAATAAATAATCAGACTTGAAGTAGGAGTACCCTGAGGCTTGAGAAGCAATGGAAACAGCAAATGTGTTTCAGGTCCAGAATTACTTCTGCTGGGCTAACTTCCTGGAGGAAGTTGCTGCCACACAGCAACTGAGACTTCCGGGATTTTGAGCAGATCTGAAATTATTTTATATTGGGTAAAAAGAGGTCTGGGTTTTGTTCAGAAATAATAAGTCCTCATATGTACAAAACAACTGGAAACTTTTTTAAAGCCTAGTTTTTGTTTATTAAACAAAGTAGTTCATAGGACTTGGGGTAATTCTCTTTTTTTTTTCTTATGTGGGGATGTTCTACCATAACAAAAATGACTCTAATTGTAAATCACCTATCAGCAGTTCCAAAAATCCTTATTTCTGCAGTTTTGTAATGTCTTCTTCTCTGTCCTCAGCTTACAGGAATCACTACTCTAAACTCAGCCTCACTTAACTCACTGAACATTACCTGGGTTTTTTCAGATGATCTTAGAAACTTAAAAGAAAGCATAACTCCATATGAACATTACCAGCTATGTAAGATTCATCTTGGAGATGTCTGTTCAGTTCCTGTGATGATTCCCTAGGTCCAGGATACTGACATTTTAATTAAGCTGAACATGATAAGGTAATGACAATGAAATGATAATGATAATGATAAATGAAGAGGTAAAACAGCTCCATCATCAACAAGGACTCCCACATCCTTCCCATCCAGACAAGGTCTCACAAGAGCTTGTAGGCAGCTCACAAATTTCCCTGCACAGGAGTGGCTGGCAGCACTCCAAACAAAATAACAGTGAGTAAATAGTGATCTAAGCACCCAGGGGGCCTCCAGATCCCCTTCAGAGGTCACTCTCCCCATTCAGACAAGAATGAAGTCATTGGATCACAGTGCCAGCCATTAAATTCTTGACTATGTAGGCATATGCATGTTAGAAATATTCCTTTTTGCATTAGAGAACCAGGAGAGAAATAGGGAATGCCACTGGAGGTGGCCTGAATGCAAAGAGCCAAGTTCTTATAAAACACTTTTGAGACGAAGATGAAAATGTGGAGATGCAGAAGCTGAAGGAGAAGAGAAAGGGAAAAGGATAGACTGCTGGGGTAAAGCATGTACAAAGAAGACCTTGAGTTTGTGAAAAAACAGTGACTTCTTATTTGTTTAGAAAAGCCAAATAAAATCTCTGAGGTGTTTAGGTGCTGCCTAGAAGTTCTGATACTTAAAATTTCTTACCTGGGAATGAAAGTGCAATATCTCAAACAAGAACTAAAGCCAGCTTCCTCTCCATCCACCCCCTTAAGATGGAAATTCTTCTGAGAATTTTAAGATCACCCTAAAATTATCCCAGCTCTCATGCACTCCTGCATTCTCATTCAGAACAGGGTTTTGCTACATCTGCAAGAGTGTGTTGACAGATAAGGATGGAGGCAATGGTTGCACCAACAGCTTCAAAACAAAACCAGACAAAAGGGCCACTCTGCCTCTACCTGCATCAGTTACTGGTGATCATCTGGTGGACCCACAACAAGATACACAAAGTAGATCATTATGTCCTGAGTGCTGCATACTCCCACAGTAGGTCATGCTGGCCCCTCTGCCTTCTGTCCTTTCTGGCCTTGCCTAGAGAGAGAGAGAGAGACATCTGAATTAAAAAGGAGAGCAGGGAAAAACAGAGCACAGGCACTCATTTTACTTTTTAAACTCTATCACTACTGCCAAAAAGTTACATTTGGAAGGTTAATGTTCTGTACTAAGCAGGAGACTTAATTTTTGAAAAATGTCTTACGTCCACCAGTGGCACGGGTACAAAAGTATAAGAGCTTTTACTTTTCCAAGTTTTTGCAGCACATGCAGCACTGACTTTGTTACTCATAATTTGCTGGGTGCTCTCACCCTTCCTTTAGCAATAATGAAAACAGAACTTCCCAAAGTTGCACTGACAACCTCAAGAAGCCAAGTCACCTGCTATCCTAGCCTAGCCCACAGAATCATAGAATCAGTAAGGTTGGAAAAGACCTCCAAGATCATCAAATCCAACCCTTGACCAAGCACCACCTTTGAAACCACAGCCAATCATTTCTTGAACACCTCCAGGGATGCTGGCCTTAATGCCAACAAACAGGTCTGTAACCATCCTCAAAACTTGTCTCAGAATGCTCTGAGCTGTAAGAACTCATCTAATGCCAGGTAACAGCCAAATGTTAGCATAATTATATTCTGGATAAATTACCATGTTATTTGATAATGTGTGAAAATTTATTAGGTTTTATCCCAGGAAATCAATGATAGTTCCTTATCTCTTTTGTCACTTTTCCTTCTTTTTATTCATTTTTCTTACTGACTGCTGTTCTCCTTTGAAACAAGAACTGCTTTTGTTATCTGATTTTCTACATTTTAAGCACATTAGCTATTTAAAGATTTTATACTTAAAATTAAATCAGCCTACTCTTGGTAGAATGATATATTTCTGCACTGCACACCGCAGACTTTTCACAGTGCATATTCTTTTGCATTATGTTTCCTCTTTAAGCAGTTGCTTGCCATGAGACACTGCTAACTGGGAAAAAAAAAGATATTAAAGTTAGGAGAATGCAAGAAACAATGCCTTGCAGTTCAAACATCACATATGGGGCATGTTTATCTCTTTAGCTTAATAACAGCAGGTTAATACTGCAAAATGGCACTAGTCAGTGGGAGTTGTCAATTAGCATCTGAGAGATGCACTCAGGTGCTAAAAGCTTGAGACACACTGAAACTGCGGGTTTGGCTAAACAGCACAGGCTTCCTTCCCCCTTTCCTTTAGCTGGTCATTTATCTTCAGGAAAGTAAAAGTCAGGCCCTTCGATTTCTTGAGTTCCTCAAGTGGAGTCGATTTCTGGAGTGTCCAACCCTGCAGGGCCCTCGCTGGTCATTAGCTCATTACAAAGTATTACTCTCATCACCAGCTATACTCTTATGTGAACTCTGAGCAGGGGGAGTTCCTGGCACTGGTCTGTAAGCTTTTAAACAATCATTCCCAGTTATTTGAAGAGATCCTGAAAATTACAGTTTAGGCCTTTCTGAAAAATCTTTTCCTTCCTCTGAAGTAGACACTATCATTGTCACTTACAGAGCCTATATTATGATTTTTTTTTTTTTTTTTGCTTTCTTGCAGGTTTTTGGTAGTATCCACTGTTGCTAAGGCTGATTTAACTCCAACTACCAGTCCTGTTCCCAGAGGCAGCTTTTTCAAGGTGACTCCTGACACAGGAGATGGTGAGTTGCTTTTTTACCCTCACACACAGAAACTTTATACATGTGTTTGTGATGTACCTGCTTTACAGATCATATTCATTTGGTTGAGTCTTCCATAGGGATTCTGCAAAGCAGGTTCAATACAGAGTTTTGCTGACCTCTGCCTGACTGACCTCTCTTTAAAGCAGCACAGGAGGAGAGAAAAGGCTGCCCTGCAAAAAGCCTCAAGTGGGAGAAGTGGGAGCAGGGAAATGCAGCCAAGTGAGGGTTGACCTGTGGGGTTATTGAAGGCTTAATGGGGCAATCCTTCCACTCAATGCAGTGGAAAGCTGCAGACCAGCCAGGAAAAGATGTCAAAGAGGACAATCAGTTGAGAAAAGGAGAGCAGTGGCTGACAGAAGGATGACTGAACAAGTGAAGAATATCCAGCCCAGTCTGAGAAATTCAGGCACCACAGAAGCAGCTTAGTCTGCTCTCCCAGATCTGAGCGACCTTATCCACAGCCTTGGACATTTAAACACTCAACATCTGCTTCAGCTGAGGGGAAAAAAACAATGGTGCCAACATAACGCTTCATTGCACAGATATATTTTAAAGACATAACCTTTGCAAGACATTTTGAAGATGGAAAGCCCAGCAGCACAAACATATTTTGTGAGAAGACTTTTCTCAATTTTTTCATTAGCCACTGTATGCTTGATTTAATTTCTGGTTTTGCCTTGTGCAGTTTTATCAAGCGATTTTTCCATAGCCTAATTATAGATTTTTAACAACAAAGATGAAATCCCAAGATCCTTGTTTCCTTTAGTCATTCAAATACAACAGCTTATCAAATGTTTGAAAACAGAAGAGTAACATTTCCTGCAACAGTATTAGGAGAAAAAAAAACATGTCATTAAACACTGAGACATGTGAATAATAAAGAAAAAAAAACAATCATTTAATTGCCTGAGCAAATGAGCGTGAAATATGATTGCTCATAAGTAAACCTGAAAATTCCACATGTTGAGACAGAGTAGAATCATGTGCCACCATTTGACATTCAGAGACTTCCTAAGGTATTTAATCACTTTTTTTTTCTTTTTTCTGGAGGAAGAAAAAGACCCTTAAGGCTGGTGTTTTCCCACGTTCAGCACTCCTTACCCTCATCTGTATCTACACATATTCTGACCCTTACCATCTCAGGATTGTGTTCACAGTCTGAAAGACACAGCAAATTGCATTTAAAAGTCTTACAGTGAGTGGTAAAGACAAGGTTGCTGCATTTGTAATGGTAGAACAAATAAAACATGTCACTGGGTAGCTGTAAAATGGACTAAAGTCACCCAGTTGGTTCATGGTACTGTTAATGAAACATACAGGTTTTAATGAAATGTAGGTCAGAATAGGGGCCAGTTTCAGCCTTTGCAAGCCTTTGCTGCTGCCATGAAGAATATATACAGAAAGACAACGATCCCAAGCTTGCATTATTTTGTACTTCTAAGTTGGATTTTACCTTGGAGGCCAGGAATTCCTCCAACTGTCATCTGTACACTTAATAAAAAGGAAGACTTTTATACTGTATCTGGAAAGTTCAGCAGATTCAGCTGTGAGGAATGCTTGGTTTGAAAGCTTCTCTTTCCTATATGCTTGTCATTTGTAAAACCTATTTTCTCTCTTCCAGCCACTGTTTTTTATGTAATAAGAGAGAAATTTTGGCTATTCCTTAAGTCTACTCTAATACCTGTGGTGACATTAGAGATAGAAATTACCTGGTAGGAGAAAATTAAACTGAAGTATAAACAGGGCTTGTGTTTTTGATGGAAGTGGTTTTCCTGGCTGCATGCTGGTTTCCAAAAGACAATGACAGGCTGGCAGCTTGAAGAAAACAGGTCTTGACAGCACATGTTAGTGAGCCAAACATTTTCTAACACCTTGTGTCACACAAAACGCTTTCATACCATCTGTGCTCAAGCAGCAAAGGCTTGTTCTGTCCCAGGGAGAACCTTTTGTCTTTGCAGAGTCACAGGAAGCAGAGAGCAGGTTTACAACACCTGTCTGAGGCTGGATGTGTGCAGGGTGTCAGCTCCTCTTGTAAACCCTCTGTGTGTCCCTGACTGCCAGGAGCAGCAGCACAGCTCAGCAGACAGGCAGAGAGGAGTCAGATTTTTTCTTGTTTAACGCTGCCCTGGCTGGCTGAAGATAAGAAATCATGATGGGAGGGAGAGGGATAGGGAAAGCAATTAAAAGGCAAGCACGTGCCTCATTAGTGCTCACTATGCAAGTTCCTTGCACTCTGGGGAAGGTAAAAATATTTTTCAGCACCTTTTCAAGTAATTCTTTTTAAAAAAGGGCTTTATAAAGACAACACATTTCTAAGATAAGTAGCAGAATCTGCAACTTAAATAGAGACCAGGAGGGTAATTAGAAAGCATATCTTGATTACAATAAATTGCTTTCTTTGAGCAGCTTTGGTGTTTGTCATTATTAAAATGTATGTTTCTCAGTATTGGTAGAAGGGAAATCATTAAAACTAACACATAAGTAGCATAAAGGATTTATCCCTGATATCACCATCAGGCACAGGTTTTGTGCTAGTAACTTTCATATGCCTATGGCAATTTAAAAGTAACTGAGTTGCCAAAATTTTACGTGATTTGTCAGAATTAAAAAAAAAAAAAAAGGCAAGATCTCTGGAAAGAGAAAACAGCCCCTCCAATGCAGTAAGCAAGCCCTAAATGCAGTCTCTCCTTTCAGTATTGTCTTCTTTGAGGCTCAAAATTTTTCTCATTATCATCCCTGTTTCACAGAGTTTTTTCTTACTTTAATGAATTTCTCTTCTCAGGCACATAGCTATTTTCTTGGCTATCTTGCTTCATTATGCTGATGGAAGCAGCCTTTTAATTTAAGGCATTATTATTAAAAGTAATGCATGAAAGGCTTATCTGAAAGATATATTGGGTTGGCAATAGATGCAAATCAAAATGCAACTGCCTAGGTACTCAATTATACATTTTAATGGACGATTTTGAGTAAAGCTCAGGCAGGAAGAGAAAAAGTACTTATTAGCATCTATCATTTAAATTACCAGCATATTGGTGGACTCTTCCTATATTTCATACCCTTCAACAAGGCTGACACTGAAGCCAGGTCAGTGGACAGCAGCTGGCTCGTGAAGTCTGTCCTTGGAATACACAGACAGCAGTTTTCCAGAAGCAGGGGATATTCCTGCATTTTTTTTTCTCCCATGGATTAAGTACTTGCATCTTCCAACCTGTGGTAGGCTACTTCATCTTTTGTAATCCATGTAAACATTTACCATCTACTTGCCTTTGAATGGACTCCATACTTTTTTGCTTTGGTGTCTTAGTCTTTGCTCTGTGACTTAGTCTGAAGGTGCCCCACCAGAATGCACATGGAGTGATGCCTCTACTGGGGCACTCAGCAGACATTCAGCTGTCCCAACTATATTGGAGGTTACTTTTAGGTTTCAAATTTTCTTCAGTACAACACAAGTGACTGAAGTTTATTGAAGAGGGTAAGAACATCCTGCAGGCTCATGCTGACCAAAAGCTCACATGGCACCAAATCCTTCTGTACATGAGCAGAGAGATGCCAGTGAGTTTCACCCCTGCAGTGCTCCATGGAAGCAGCCTTAGCTCTTTGGAGCTGATATGTTCCTTAGTGCTCAGCCTCCTGGCAGCCACCTCAATCCAAGGCCTTTGCAATGCAGCAGAGGTTGCAGGGATCTCTGTAATGCTGGGATCCAGGATCAAGCATCCTGAACAAGTACAAGATGAGAAAATAGGCTCACAGACTCTTCTAAAACAAGAATGAAGACTCTGTAACTTAGTCTTTCCTAAAGGGGAATGTAATGCAGATTTTAAGAGCCAGCCTTTAAGCTCACATATTGCTGTGCATGTAAGGAAAGCAAATATGCCCTGAAAGAAACCTCAAGGTCACAGAGTACTCTGCTTCCCTGCAGAAGCATCTTCAGCAGGACAGAGAATGAGCTTGTCATCTCACTCTATAACTGGTTCATATCTAATACACTGCTTAATTTAATTTTTATTTTAAGTGCTGTCGATCTTTTTTTTTTTAATAGCAGTCTATCAACTGAAAACTGGCTTGATGGTCAAACAAAATGATGGCCACATAAATATTAATGTTTCTCTATTTGTAGTGGCTCATCTTAAACAATTTCTGGGGTTTGTAGGAAGCAACAATGTTGGTAAGTTTTGCCTTAGCACTGAGCTAGAGTTCACAACTTTTGGATCATCTACTTTTATTTCTGATCTCTCTTCCTGCACTCTTTTAATGTAAGCACTGACCTAGACTTTCAAGAACAGCTTAAGAAGTCATCAGGGCAGACAAAAGTTATGACTTATAATGAAAAGCTGGAAAGAAGATAGGCCCTGCTTGCAGAAGGGTTTCATTTTGGCATAGTTCCCATTAACACAGAATAATTGCTTCAGCAGGGCTTTTTTTGTTCAAATATTTAGGAATTTGCCTGACATTCACTCAAATCTTAGCATCCTTAGCTACATTCAGAAGGACTGACAATTTAAAGATTGTTTTACTTTCATACAATAGAGTTAATTCAAAGAGTTTTATCAAAATTCTCACCTGCCAGATTTGACTTTGAGGTTATTTTAATTATACTGGAACCTTCTAACTTGTTAGAAAAGTCACTGAGATGCCAAACTTCAATCAGAAATTCAGGACAATTGATACAAACACTGAGGCAGAAGAAGAGAACCTATCAGAAGACTGTACTTAATGAGATTTCCACAAGACATCTGAAAAGCTGACCTTTGCCAAGTGCTTCTTTTATCATGTATTGCCAGAAATATGTTCCTTCTTTAGGTTATGTATCTGCAGTAGAGTCTATCAGCTAAAATCATGCAAGCTGTAATTCTGCTGAAGCCAGCGCACTCTGGGGAGGACAATTTTAGCTACAAATGGATAGGGTCATTTACAGTTAAGATAAGGGAAAGCAAGTCACTGCTACTTCAGTAAAGTGCATACACTAATAATAATAGGGGGAAGAAATGTTCAGACTTTAAAAATGTGTTTTTTAAAATTATGGTAACTATAATATATTTGATAAGTTTGTGTCCTGTTTTGAGCACAGTGTTGTCATCACCTAAACATGTTTAGCTGAATTAAATTAAGCTCAGTTATTGCAGATAGGGTGGGAATAGCAAACTCAGCAGATTTGCTTTCAAAAGGCTCAGCAGATGAATGCTCAAATTTGGGATTTTAGTCAGGACCTAAGATGCAGTACTAAAGGTTTTTTTCTCTTGCACTTTTATCTACTTCAGGAAAGAGACATCTTTTTCCCTCTCAAAATGTGGGCTTCTCAGGACACCAAACACCAGGACTATGCTGTAGTAGGATCAATTAAAACCTATTAGAATCTATTCCTGCTGACCATTACAACTACCAAAACAACACCTTTCCCTCCAGATGATTGCCAAATATCCCTTATTCTCTGTCAAAGCTTAAACACTTAGTACCTGCAAATAAAGGTTAGAACTGACCAAAGATAGACATCTTGAACCAATCCCTCCAACCTCCTTTTTGCAGTAATAGAGAGAAGCAGACACTCTTAAGGTGTGAGGCATCTGGTGTAAATAGGTCAGCACAATGTCACCCCAGTATTTGCTTCACTCCTTTCCCACAAAGGGTGCCTAAAGTGCCAAAGAGTACCTGTCTAGCACAGATTGCTTTTAGCTTAGGCAGACACATCAAAGGAGGTGAGAGGAACTCTACTAAAAGAAGCTGAAAAACTTAGAAAATGACAGTTTCATTTCCCTTTATATAAACAGGTGCATGAAACTTTCTCACGTAGTAGGAGTTGGTGACTTCAGGAAGAGGATTTTATCAGAAACACAGGAAAGAAAAAGTGGAGCAAAAAAGTTTTAATTCATAGGGTAGATTAACATAAGCAAATACCTTTTGCAATGTCTCCAGTGCAGGAGAACAGGTAGCATGGTCTGTTCAAGAAATGCTGGCAAATCTTTAGTGAGCAGCAAGTTCCATGGGTTCCTCCATGTGACAGCTGTTTTGTGCTTTCAAAGTCCTTGCTGCAGAGTTTTTGACAAGGTCTGTGCTGTTGTGAGCCTTGTCTCCCATGACAGCTAAGGGCTATAATCCATAAAAATCAAAGCTTGCATGTAAATGTTGTCCTGAAAGAGTGTGTTGGGTTTTATCTGAACCTGCCGTTAGAAACTTTTCCCCTGGGGTCTTTCAGGTCCTTGGAAAGAAAGATCAATATTTCTGCAGAGAAAAATACAAGGCAGCCAATTGAAAATATTACTTATTCTAAATACAGGATTTCTTGATGTGCCTCTGATCCAGAGCAGCTTCCAAAGATTAATCTGCTAACAAAGAGCTGTTTGGCAAAGCAGGAACCTTTGGAATCAGCTGCTGACATGCTGGAGATGATGGAGCACCTAAGAGACTGATGATAGCCTGGAAATGGAATGGAAATGCAATGCATTGTGTTTTTCCTATGAGGAAACAAAACTTAGCACTGGCTTTCTTTGCAGAATTCATTTCTCAAAAATCTATGAAGTCTGTACTAAGCCTGTACACGTTATGAGATTTTATTTTTCTGTTGCCTAGATTTAATTGAGCTTCCGCAAAGATGTCAAGGCCATGTGTCTCACCAGCAAGGTCATCCTGTGTCAGATGTCAAGGTCATAAAAGGCAGCTAGAACTTCTCAGCCAAGAAAAATATTCACTGACATTTCACATTGGCAAGAACAACTTAACTTTTCTCTGTCTGCCTCTGAAAAATATAGCTGCTGGAAAATAGTCTAACATACATTTCCTGGAAATGTTTCTTTTTTCTTTTCCTAGGCTGAAAAGAAAATAACCCAAGGCAGACAGAAATTTCAACCAGCTGGCTAAGGTTAGCTTAGAAAGTGCAGAACAGTAGAGAAATAGGGCTTTGGAATGGAAATTTTGAAACAGTGATTATCACATCTTCACCTATCTGTGCACCAAGCTGGAAATTTAGATTTAATTCTGTATTCCTTCAAGGAGTTAGCACTTGGCCAGGCAAACAAAGGTTCAGTTCTCTGAGGTCTGTTATGAAAATAGTATTTCCTTTGCTTTGGAACAAGATTTGGTTTTAAATTATAAATATGTATACTGCTAAGCTGGACAAACACACACCTCATGCCTCCAGCTGTATCTGAAAGAGTAGACAGGATAGCAAAAAAAGCATCAAAAGATTGCCTGCTTAAATATTATTAATATAAGGCAAATTACATCAGTAAGCAGTTTACATTCGGTTATTGCAGCTTACAAAAAGGCAACCCTAAAACACAAAAATGCTGTATTTGACCAGGAGAAAACATTAAACCTGTATTTGAACTTCATGTCATCAGGTATCTTGGTCATCACCTCCATAAAATGATTTCTAAAGTTTAGAAATTAGCTTTTTTTGCACTGATTAATTACATAAAATAAGGAAGCAGCTGAGAAACCTGCTGTGGATTCAGGCTGGAATTTAAAATTATAAAAATGGACTATTTTGCAACAAGGCTGATTGCCAGATGCTGAGCAGCTGCTCAGAGAGATGGATTTTGAACTGACCCATAAGAAGAAAGGGTCAAATTTGACAGTTTTGCTGCTCTTTCTCACCAACACAAAAATATTGCTGGGTTTGGTCTTTTCTCTTTCCTGTCTCTTTCAGTGCTTTAAGACACACAAACACAAGCCCCAACCTTCAACACTTCCAAATTCATGTTTCCAAAAGAGAAAGCAGTTCCACGACTTCGAAGCTACAGACATATGTCATAAGTAGGCTCAAATTAGCTTAATTAATTAATGCACAGAGTAAGCTGTGAATGTACTTGTGAGGTCCAAAAGTGTGAATATGAAGGTTTGTATGGAATTACCCTGGAGTGGTTATTTGCTCATAATTGTGTTACTGCAGCAGTGCCTCAAAAGCCAGGCACTTGTACTGAACAAAAACACAATAATAAGTGGTCCATTTGCTAGAGAGCTTTCAGTATGAATTGGCAAAGTGAAAGCTTGGGGAAAAGTGGTTTAGAAAACACTTGTCTTCCTTAGCCAGATAAATTGTAACAATTTAACTAAAGCCCTCCAGAAGCTGAAGTTACGCCAGGCAATTGAAGCCCACATAGGTAGGGATTTAATAGTTTACATCTGCTGCCCATCAAATACACCTTCAGCTGTAAACTTGCAGCCCTAAGAATGTTTCCACAGGCAGCTGCTTTATTCTATACCTAACACATGTATGTTCCTGTACCCAGCTGTCCTCAGGTATTGACTCAAAGCAGCCTTCAGAAACAACACAACTAGGAAAAACTTCACTGTGGTCTAAAAAGCAAGCGGGTCAGCAGAGCCCTCTCTGGGACTGCAAGCTGTGAGCCCAGCTTTTAATAACTTAGTGCTTTCACCAGCTTCTGCCCTTATTGGAAAGCAGAGGAAAACAAACAAACAAACAAACAATCCAAATTTTGCATGGGTTTGAAGGAGTCCTGTGCTCTCCACTTTTTTTTTTATTATTTCCCCTTGCAAGCTCTGGAAGAGAGCAAGTGAAAGTTTGGGGGTTTGGTGCCTTGCTGCTGATGCCAGTTCTGTGTGGCTGGGCTATGGTTGCAGACACAGAGGGTGCGGCACAGCAGAAGCACAGAGGATACTCGTGCCTGTTTCAAACAAATCAGCCTTCTAATCTAAAGAATATGGAAAGAACATTTCTTGGTATCTTAGATACTCCAGTGGTAGAAAGAGGTAGTGGCAAAATTGAACAGGTTATCCTACAGAAGAAAGGAAAGTCAGAATTTTGTGGAAAATAGGGGAGTATACCCATTCCTGAGCTTATCTGAGGAGATAGGAAAAAAATAAGGCATATAGAGGAAAAGCTAATGAATTCAAACTAACTGGAGGCTTTTTGTACTTTGAAGTGCTGGGCTAACTTGCCAGCTCTTGTATCTCCCTCCATTCCCTCATGAGCCTGACACACAAAATGTGTGTTTAGCAACAGCTTTTATAGCTCAGTGTGCTACAAGCTCTGGTACAGCACAGCCCTCACTTACTGTCAGCTGAAGAAAGGCAGAGCTTACAGCAGCAGCCAGGGAAACAAATCTTTGTACCGATGGAGGGGAGTGGCTGAGCCCTCTGGCTCATCAGGGCCCAGGATCCATCACTAAAGGGGAAGCTGCTACTTTGCCACAGGAAACTTTTCAGCCTGGTTCTTCAGGGCTAGAGGAATCCTTTCAGTCAATTACCAATCTGCCAAAAGCTTTCCAGCTTGTATGGAAGGATCCCATGGCTCTAAACAGAACATTGTCCCCATAAAGTTCTTTATAATTCACTGCTATGAAACAATAAGACCTTCCCTGTCATTACACAGTTATTTTTCACTAAGACCCAAAAAACATTCACATTGTGACACCTTCTAAATACAGCCACCCTGGAATAGTCCTGCTCAAAACAGCTTAGGAGTTCCTGGGATGGAGGTTACCTGTAGAGTCATCACGTTCAAATAGCAGTGGTGGGTCCTTACCCATGAATTTGCTGTGATCTGTTTCCAGTCTATTTTTGTTGTTGGCTGTTTCAGCATCCTGTGGTGATCAGTGCTGCAGTTTTCATAATTTCACAGCCAGGGTCTCATGAGTTCAGTGGTAGGGTGTGCGTGTTGTTATTAAAACTGTGCTTGCAGGTACCTTCCCTACCTCCACTGAAATTTCTCTGTAATTTATCTTGCATAGCTAAAAGAAAAATGTGCAACTTTGGGCCTCAGAAGCTGAATATGCATTATAGTGAGTTGAAAAGATACAGGAGAGGCTTTTGCTTGCACACTTCATCTCTCAACAGCTCTAAATCACTTACCTTCAAATGATTTACCTTCAAATAATCACTTTGCTTGCAGAAATTAAAATTCAGAAACTTTCTCCAAGTTTAGGATTCTCCTCTCCAGTGATGAGGGGAACAACCAATATAGTTACAGCCCTGAAAATTATACATAAAATGCATATTTAAAATTTTAAACAAGTCTGACACAACTACATAAATTTTACTTAAGGTAATTTGAACTTTGAAAACTCTTGCTTGAACTGCCCTCACAAAGGGCATTCTAACACTGAAAAAAAAATCCAGTATATTTGGTTATACTTTAAAAGTAAGAAAAAGAGATCTTTCTTAGGAAAGCTTTTAGAAATTTTAGGACTAGAACAGAAGACTGGCACTTACATGAATTCATTATCTGCTTCAAAACAATTTATTCAGAAGCAATGGAACAGAAACAAATTAAAATGTCCTTTTAGATTTCACCCAGGAAATATATTCTTTTATAGGTCTTTGACTCCAACCTTCTGACAGCTAAAATTAACTTTGCAATACTGAAACAGATAATGCACCATCTTTATTCTATTCAGAGATAATACAGTAAATACTGATTAGGTTTAACACATGAGATTTAGAGCAGAAAACCTAATTTATATTAGTTTGTATTTGTGAATGATGTCTAGCTGCATGTTAGGCTTCACTGTTTCAAAACTTTATTTAAAATCAACATGTCAGCTTTAATATTTTTTTGTTGTGAGGGTTTTTTTAGTGCTTCTATGTGTATGCATTTATACAAATATTACATTAAATCACAAAAATTTAATAATAAACATTCTCTTTTATCTCCTGCTGCCTGCCAGACAGCTTGCTTGTATAGGAAAAAAATCCTATTTTGGATTATGTACTTTCAGGGAACGTAATAATCTTCATACAGTGGCAGAAAAATGATGACTTTATAGTGCCATAAAATGTGTCCTTTTCCCAGGATTTTCAAGACTGCAATATGTAGGTTAATACAATCAAATCCCAACTACATAATGTGGCTCACAGTGATGAGATTGATGTAAAAGCACCAGCTGCATTAGAGGTAAGGTGGATGGTTTGGTGGCTCTTTGAAGCAATCCTGTCCCTTTTCACTTTTGGGAAGGCAACTTGGTCAGTGCACAGATTTTTCTGTCACACAGTGCACTTGTCCAACACCCCTGACCACCCCATTTATTCCAAAGGCTCTGATATATTTCTTAATTAAATCTTGACAGTGAAATTGTAGTTCATGAAAACAATCCATGGTTTGCGAGCCAGTGTCTGTGCATATTAAACCAGCACTTGACCAGATTGGGTTTTTTACAGTTCAGTCAGGTATGCCTTGAAAGCATTATCAGGGATAAGTGGTTGGTATTTGAATAATAAGCACTGTGTGTCTGCCTCTG
Organism: Alaudala cheleensis; assembly: GCA_013398995.1. Taxonomy (NCBI): domain Eukaryota; kingdom Metazoa; phylum Chordata; class Aves; order Passeriformes; family Alaudidae; genus Alaudala; species Alaudala cheleensis. The sequence continues at coordinate 80,374 of VWYE01005354.1, forward strand.
GGATGAAATGCAAAGCTCCTCAGGCAGTCTGCAGGGCTGTAAAGCTCAGTCAGAATGTTTGGTGTTTTGTTCTGCTGCAAGCAGCCACAGTTTACTCAGACACCAAGCTATTTTTCTGATCCTTTTTCCCTGGCAGCAGTAGTGCCTCATCAGCCCATGTAGCCAGAGGTGTTATTATTCCCATTCTCTCTAACTCTCCTCTCTGACCTATATTCACTCATCTGTTTGTTAGTCTTTCACTTAAAAATAGTCTTTAAATGTTACTGTGTGAATTCAAACTTATGTTAATGGATGACACCACCCACTCCTACTAAATAGAAATACTATTTTTCACCATCTTACAAGCTTAGAGCCATAATTAAGGTAAATTTCAAGCACACTTTAAACATCTCCATCCAAAGGCAAGCACATTTCAGAAGAGCTCTTATTAGTAACTTGGGGATAATTATTTTCTTCTTGCAGTTAGGGGTGAATTTTATTCCTGAAAAACAGAGTTGCTTTTCAAAGGATGAAGTTAATCTCCCCACTTACTTGAAATCCTACTTTTCATTTGAAACTGTGACTGTTTTGACCTTGCTTGCTCTGTGGTAACTTCTTTACAAAACCAAATGCACCAGTCAAGCTAATGTAAGAAGCCAAAGGGATTGGAAATGTAGTACTTCAGTTAAAAAATGTCACCAGAGACCAAAGTGTAAATTAACATGAAAGACTTAAGGAAAACGGGAATTCCCATTCCACTTTAAGATATTCCTACAGAGGTATATGTAATTTTCTACACAGGAGAAGTAGATATCTAGAATTTACTGTTAGTTTAGAAAATGAAAACACTGAAATTGTAGAATAGGCAGCTGAAGCCACATGGAAATTGTCTCTGTGCAGCACACCAGCAAAAAGAAACACAGCACCAAACCAGCTGGTAGATGGTCTCAGGCTGCCCAGACCTGGCACCCTCTGGAGCAAACATAATTTGACAGTAATTAATTTTTTGGAAAGAAATTCATGTAAAACTGCTGCATGGCCAGGATGTCCCTGAAATGTCAGGAGAAAATGAGGCAGAGCAGAAAAGTTCCTGGGGGAAGTGCTACCTGCAGTGCATTTGTACACTTACCCACAGGTATTGGGACAATTTTCTGCCTTTCAGTTCTTATCACCCCTTTATTTGTAGGAGCCCAGAACAGAGATGCAGACTGTCAGCTCTGTGTGTGCTTAGAGGACAGCAGATTGAATGAGACTATTCTCTAGGAAGGCACAATTCATCACAGCAACTCATTTTACTCAGTTTGATGGTCAGTACAGGAAGCTGACCTCAAGTTTGAGCCCCAGAGCAATCTCCAGTGTGCTTCCAGAGCCAGACTTAGCATCTGCTGACCCAGTGCATTTGCCAGTTTTTTATAGTGGGAAATGCTGCAGCCATGACTCAGGGCCAAAGAAATGTTTGATTTGAGCCTATACTCAGCTCTCAGATATTCTCCCTCAGGCTAGTAGCTCTTGTGGCACCAAAACATAGTTACTATAAATAATTCTTGGTTGGGTTATTTTTTTCAGGTAAAAGCTAAAAAGATGAAAACCCACATCCCAACCTGGCAGAGTAACACTTTCACACCATAACACTTGAATTACATGGCTGTGCTATGGCATGAAAGAGTCAGAATTTGGATACAAAGGACATTCTTGGAGGGGGACAGATGTGGTGCTGCCCTGTGTCATTACTACTGCTCTGCAGCAGGCTCAGGCATAAAACCTGTAGGCTTTGGTGTTCAGGTTTGTCCTGTTAGAAACTGGCTTGTTCTCTAAGAGAGCAAATTTTAGTGCATGGACAGTGTGGAGAATAAAACAGGAGGCAAAAAGGCAACACAACCAGAGTGCAAGAGCAGCACCTCCTCAGGAAAGTGAGGGAAAGAGGGAAGAGAGCTTGAGTGAAACCATGACAGGAGAGGATTTATGAGGCATAACAGTCCATAATATCCCACAGCCTTTTCTAGCCCTCCTAGGAGAGAGATGGAGGTTGATTTTACACATTGGGATCAAAATTTAGGAAAGGAACAAGAGGAAGTCTAGATGAAGTCCTCTCCCCTCCATCTCATAGCTAGTGGTGACAAAGTCAAGCAGCTTTCCATCATGTCTGTAGGTAAGACAGAATCAAATAGGAAAATTGTGTATCTCAGATTAATTGCTATAATTTTAAAACAGTACCCTGCTAGTTAAATAAAAATAATATTCATTCTGAACCAAATTAGTTTTTTTCAGATTTTCTCAGGATTCTAAAGAAGATAACAGTAAAGGTCATAAAATGATATATTAATCCATGTAAACGATAGGGAGATTTAAGAAACACATTTTACATACAGTGCAGTCAAAATTTAAACTATAAGTTTCCTTAAATAAGTGTAGATGGTATTCAAGGAGTTTAGACAAATTATCAGACTGATACTTCTAGATGCAAAGTCATTAAAAATATCTTCACAATGATCTCCAGATTGAAAGTGACACACTGAGGGATGACTTAATTTATTCTCTGGCATTGAGTAAAGTAGGTTTCTCTTGCCCAGAAATGTAAAATAAATAACTTCAAACACCCATGGTGAAAATTCTAAAGCAAAAAACGATCACATTGTAAAAACACAAAAGTTACATAAGTGACATTTTTAGACGTATTTGGGAAGATAATACTTTTACCCCACAGTGAGTTAGAAGGGCTTATGTTGTTTTCCAGTGGTGTTCATCACTATAGATTTTTCCAAAATCCAGTGAAGGCCTCTGCCCTGACCCCCATGGGCAGTAGCCTTAGGTTTTAGTAATGCACAGCCCTTTGTTTTCACTCTACCCCTCCTGGATATTGGCTTTTCACATCATCCTATCACTCCTGCAAATCAGAGATGGGCTCTCAAGTCAAGCATTAGAGATTATACAGAGGGACAAAAGCCTCACTGAAGTGACTTCAGAGTAACTGATATTACAACAGAAAGAGGACTAAAACTGATTTTACTATCCAGAGGCAAGTGTCTAATCCTGAAGTCTTTAGTTTCTTTTCCCTTTCATTACCAATTCATCCTAAGGCACAAAATCAGCATGACAACTCTTTTTTGTTTGGTTTGTGTTTTCTGGGGTTTTTGTTTGTTTGCTTGCTTGCTTGTTTGCTTTTTGGTTTTTTGCAAAGCTGCAGGAAGTCAAAAATCACATTTAGAGTGGAAAATACATGGATAGATTTAGGCATCAGCACCTGAATGAATTTAATGATGGTTGCATTCCTCTCTAAGGTATGAAACAGCAATTCTATTTCTTTTTCACTCTTCTCTAGCAAACCTGGAGATCCAATAATGTCATGCAACATATTGCAATGTGACAGCAGAGTGCTGATATGTCCTATACAGGCATTTGTCATTTTAGGTGTGGGATGGTTTTCCAATCTATTCAACAACACTTTAAAATATTTGCCTAAATTAGATTTTTTACCTTCTGTTGTGCTAATCTAGATTCTTTTCATCCATCCAGGGACATTCAAGCTAAAAGGAGCTGTTATCAACACTAACAGAAACATTCTGTAAGAAATAGAAATCCCTATGAAAACTAACAGGATGGAGAAGGAAGATACTACATTCTGTAGCATGTACAGTAATAGGGATACCAGTTTGACCAGATGTTTATAATTAACTAAGGAACAGCCAGACTGCTACAAATACTGTAGTGCTCCCTGTTCTGTTCAGAAATGTGCCCAGTCAGAACTAAAATTCTCTGTTCATCCATTCCTTCTGAACACAAGAATTAACTTGTGGTACAGGTAACAGAACTGAAGGGATACCACAAAAAGAAACTTCAACATGAGTCTATAAACCCCTTTTTTTATCTTGTATTTGGAAGGCAGTAGTCTGCAACCCAGATAATGTTATTTTCATGTCTTGCTCCAAGTGCTTCTAACAATGCTCAAGACACATTTTGTAGAAATACTAATCTAGAATATTATGCATGCATCACTTCTCCCTGATCAAAGCAGCTGGAATAACTGCAGGACTTCTAACATATTTCCAGGTTAGTTGTTACAAGTGACTTCATGACAACAGCTGGTAGAGAGCAAGAATGGTGCCAAAAGTAATTTTGGAAGTGAAGGAATTGAAGAGTCTATTGTGTATTTGTTAACTATGCTCATTAGCTAAGTCAGAATTTAGAAAAATTAATTAGATTTAATTTAGTAGAATCATCTACCAAACAAAGTTAAGTGCTTCCTTAACTTTTTGCATAGGTTACTTTTTGGTTTTTTCCTCAATGTGTTGCCATTATCCTTGGTGTGGAACCAGCCTCACTGTTTACACTTAATTTATTTGAAACTTTCCACGACTTGTAGAACTGAGAAAAGATACTGCTTAAAGACATTAGGCAATGAACCTGACTTTTAAAACCATAAACTCTTTTTTTCCCCCTAGAATACTCCTTAATTTTTTCCCTTCATTTTTAACCTTCCCTGAAGGCCTGTGGTATTAATATCTCCTGAGTTGTAGGTCTTCTTCCAGAACAACAGTTCAAGCACTGACAGTCACCTTTTTCTGGTAAAATGTGTCCTTGACTGTGGCACAACTCTGACAACTCAGCCCTAAATCAAGAACATCTGTGGGCAAACTGGAGGAATAGCCCATTTAAGAAGAGACAGCCATTCATTGTCCATAGGGAATTTCACAGCACTACATTGAGTCAGGAATAATCACCTGTACAAAGCAGGGCTGTGAGGGACTCTGCAGAGGAGGCTTTAAGGGATCACAAACAATGCCATGCTATTGGAGAGGGGGAGAAAAACACAAAATATGATACTGTAACGCATAAAACATGACCCCAGACCAGTCTGTTCATTTTTGACCACTTTAGGAGGGTCAGGGTCATCCTGGAAAGCACACAGGAGAGAAAAAGGAAAAAGCTCCAATAAGTAGGAAATGTGGACTAACAAGAAATACCAAAGAAATCAATTCTTTAGTCTGAACAAGGGAAGCACACTGCTGGTGCAGTGAGGGAGGGACAAAAACAGTCTTCATGCCCACCCATGCCTGGCAACAAGGAAAGTTCAGCTCCAAATTCTGCCTGTGTTGGGAGTTGGTGCCTAGGAATTGTTTATTTCTACTGCTGAAGTGCCTTAAACAAGAGAAACATTAATATTTGTCACATGTGACAGTAACACTGGCATGGTGAAACACTCAAGATTACTGTTCAAAACCAGTTTTCCAGCAGATTGTATTTCTGCCTTGTATATACTATTTTCACAAAGTGAGTTTTGCCTTCACAGAAGATTAAAATTGGGACTGGCATAACTGGGTGTTTAGCTAGTGTAAATAAAAGTCTTTAGGGGGTAATAACTCCTTGAATTTTATTTTTGTTTACAGCACAGAGACTCTGGCAAAACATCAAAATCCAAACTTGCAGTCCTTGGAAGTCTTTTACTGCTCATTTCTGGCAAACTCGACAACTACTCAGACCTTCATACAAGCTTTTATTCTAGCCTTTATTTCAAAAATATTTACCAAGCATACTTACAACCTTATTTATGTTTTACCTGCTTCATGTCTTCCTTTTGTTCCCCCTCTCTAACTTCACATTCAACACATTGTCTGGGAACAAAACATCCTCTGCAGTTTACCAAAGCTGAGGTACCTACGTGTCAGAAGAATGTTCCTGCAGGAAGCAGGGGATGTTTTACACTCAGAGGTGGTTATTGGGTTTCAGAGACCATAATTGGACACTTCGGAGGCAGTAACTTCTTAATTACAGTCCTCTGGGGGGTGGGAGGAATCAAAGCAGTGGCGTGTCTGAAAGGGACTTGACACAAGTAGCCAAAGTGGCCCAATCCCATCAGAGGAGAAAGCACTTGATCTGTGCTCCAGCAAACGCCCAGCCTTCTTCAGGCACTCTATAATTAAGTACTTAAAATTGCTTCCCTCAGTGCACTTCTCTGCTTCTGCCCTTCTATCAGCTTCATCCCTGAAATCACCAGCCTGGTGAACCAGCCCTGATTCCTGCTTCCCGCCCCATGCCAGGAAGTTTCAGTGGGATGGTGGTTGAGGCACTGGGCTGGGGGTCGGCTCTCAGTTCCTGCATGGCCCATATCATCCACGCTCTGAGTTTTGGGTGTCTATCATGAGGCACGTCAGCTGAATGCCCACGGGAATTCTGAATGCATGAAATTATCCCAGAAATGATCACTTTTCTAAAAGTTAGGGGCTGGACGTTGGAACTAACTCATCCTTGAGAGCAGTGTTGGAGCACATGCTAGTTTTATTTATTTCAAAGTATCAGCCAAGCTTAAAAAGAACTAAAACACATTGCTGGATCAGGACATGTGACTGACTAAAAAAAGGGAATATCCACACCACTTCTAAAGTGTGTCATTTTAAAAGGAATGCAATTAATTCCTTCTTCAAGCAGCAGCCAGCCTGCAGCTTGTGGCAGTTAGGAACAAGCACTTTCTCCAGGCATGCTTTTCCCATGCATCCATTTCATGCACTTTCCTGCTTATTGTTTAGTCCTAGTGCCAAAGAAAATCAGGATCTTGGAGTTGAAAGAGAAGACACTGATAAAATCAAGGGTGGCTTCCCTTACAAAGCAGTGTGAAGCAGACACTTATTTTAGCTGAGGAGCAGAGTGCTGCCAGCCCTCCAGCCACCACCAATCCAGAGACCACTTTGTGAACTGTTTCAGGTCATTTTTCCTACAAACACCACGTTTCACAGTGGGAAATAATGTAAGAAACTTTCAGGGTTATTATCTGTAAGTTCTCTTTCTGGAAATACAGCAAACCACCAAATCTATGAAAACTAGGTACCATTAACATGACCAGAGATGTCCTCTGGTGTGGGTAAACTCATTCACAGCTAAAACGGGGTGAAGGACAATGAAATTGCAAGCACTTAACATCTTTTTATATAAAATGGATAATTTTTAAATGCTATGACCAAGTAAGGAAATAATGAATGAAAGAATCTTTCTGTAAAAAATCATAACCTGCAGAAAACGAAACATTTTCAGACATTTTTACCAGTCTTGAACTTTGGCACCAGAACAACATACTCCACAGGGCTGGTGCCTCATTAACACAGCCACAGCACTGCAATCCATGAAGGAAGAAAGGAGGAGGACTGTGCTAATTTAGCTCCGAGCTCCACAGAAGAGAATGTCACACTCACTCCCCCTCAGCAGTGGGCTTTTCATATGGCTGCATCCAGGATGGCTGGTGGCTGAAAAGAGAAATTGCTACTGCTGAGAGAGAGCAAGTCAGTCACTCATCAGCCCAGTGCCTTTTTCTGCTGTCCTTAACAACAGAACACCTCTTGCCCTGTTAAAATACTGCCCCTCTTACCTAATCCAGGTCTGGGTTGAGATAGAACAGAATGAGGCAGGTTGATTTCCTATTGTAAGTTTTTGTTGAAGATCTTTGTGGTTTCTCCAAAATAGGTTTTGCTTATTAGCCCTTTATCCATTAGTGAACAAAGGGAGTCAAATATGTGCTTTGCTGTGAACCCTGCAGGCAATATCAGCCATATATACATATATAACATGTACTTATCCCATATGGCTTTCTCTACTGTAAGCTACAGCCTAAGATTATCCCTCTTCTATTTTCCCATCAGATAAAACAAAATGGTTGTTTTCATCTTGGGATCTGTAAACCTTTATATGAACAGCTTTTAAGAGATCCACTCAAAACAATTAGGCAACAAACGAATCCACCACACTACTAGTGCATGACATTAGTTATCATATGGGGACCTGCATTTCTGCTGAAAGACTTTTAGTAATCTACACATTGGCTGGTGGAAAAAAAATAAGCTTAAAACCACTGCAGAAGCTAAATACACATAAATAATATCTGCATGGTCAATAGAAGAAGGCAGATAACCCTTGAGAGAGACTACAAAAATTAAAAGAAAAGAATATGCACAGAAACATACCCATTGGGGTATTATTGTCTGAAATAAAGTGTCTAACATAAAATGAAAGGGAAATCTGATGAAAATACAGGAGAAATTGGGGAGTATCAGATGTTAACAGGAAGAGTTACAAGGAAACCCTACCATGGGTTAACTGGCCACAAGTTGCCCTATTAGGAATGATGGAACCTTAACAGAAGAGAACAGGCAGGAAGGCAAGCCAACATTTTATACCAAACAATTATTAATGCACTGACAGGCTGAACATTAAGTTAAGGTTCCATAATGAGGCTAACAGTCTGTGAAGATGGTTCAGTCATAAGACTGTTCTCAGTTTAATGGGTGCCATAACCATTAAAGATGAAACACAATATTTGGAAGGCAGAATAGATACAAAGCAGAAGAACATCGCAGCAAAAAAAAAAAAAAATTAAAAAGCTCTTGTTCCATTCAGGCTTGGCACTGCACAGCCAGATAAAAAGAAAACACAATACTAGTTTCTCTATCTCTCCACTGTTCTCACTTCTGGAAACTAAGGCTGAAGACATTCAAAAGCCAACCACAGCTTAGGGAACAAGTCTTTCTCTATAGTTAATGGGTAGAGAAATCTCCCCCAAAAAAATAAATCAGAGCAAAAACTTGCCTGCAATTTTTTGTATTCTCTAGGATAATAGATTAGAAGTTTCTGACATGACAAAAGACAGAACTTCAACACAAAGGGAGCTGGCCATAAATTTAAGGACTGAGCAAACAACCATCATGAAGTTCAACACAGCCAAGTGCAAAGCTATGCACTCAGGGAAGAAAAACCCCAGGCACCTGCAAGGACAGGAAACCAAATGGGCTGATATTAGCCCTGCCAAAAGGGTCACGAGGTTACCGTGGGTGCCAGATTAATGCAAACCAACACTGCACTCGTGTCACAAACAAAGCAAGTGACCTCATTAAAATAAGTATGTCCAGCAGGTCAAGAGGTTATTATCCTAATCCAGTCAGCACTGATCTGGCCAGACTTGTAGTACCTCAGACACTTCTGGGAAGAAGGGTGAGATCAAGATGGATGTGGAGAAAATGGAGACAGTCCAGTCTATGAGATGGTCATGGTTCAGGGAACATGGTTTGTACATGGAAGAACAGGGGTTGTTCCATTCTCAAAGAAAGGGTGATCCATCAGACTGAAGAAAGTATGATCTAGTGCAAATACTATTAGGGAGGTTAAAGACCACGAAGCCAAACTGGTTTTGAGAGTGGCAGGCAAGATAATGAAGGATGAAAACATTCACATTGTCTTGATAGGTTCAGGTTGGATGCTAGGAAGATCTTCCTCACTGGCAGGACAGGGCAGTGCTGTTGTCCACAGAGCTTGTAATGCCTCCGTTATTAAGGATTTTCAAAACTCCTAAATAAAAAGCTGTCATGGCTGGCCTGATCTGTAATGTCAGCAAGCCCCCAGCTACAAGGAGAAGACTGGATGAGGCAACTTCCAGCTGCCCCATCCAAGCTAGACCTCTGTAATTCTGTGACTCTCCACAGGAGACTCACTGTTAATGGGTTTAGGAAGGCAAGTGTCCCCACACAGAATCAGGCAGTGTGACTGAACCTCTCTGAACCTGCAGGAGCAAACAAAGCTTCAGATCTCTTCTGCCTTTCTACGGATTGTGTAAGTTAGAAAGAAAAGCTCACTTCTGTCTTTCCTGTTTCACCAAATTAATATGACAAACAGTGCTTCAAGGTGATAATATGTAGGATCAGCCTCACACCTTGCAACAGGAAAAAGAAAGCCTTTGAAAACAATGTGGCACAGAACACAGGTATTCATCAGCTACATTAGGAGTCTCTAGATAATAAGCAAGTTAATGGCAGCAGTAAATTTCAAGTTGGTTATTGCAGGCTGGGGAACAAACTAAGCATGGGGGATGGTTAGCAAAATAGACCTAGACATCATGTGACTGGTAACTCTAGGTCTCAAGTCTTTGGCAGTACTTTTTAAAATTGTTTTCAATAGTGGAGTACTGAATTTAAATGAGATTGGATTTTAATCAGCACTGCATGTCCACTATGGGAGGTGGAAACTGCATAGGTGCCCAGAATTAGAAAAAAACCATGTGGGGAGAGAGGGGGAGGGAATTGTTTGAGGGTTTTTTGAACATGTTCTAAAGTTTATTTAGTAGAATCCTCACAATTCTCTCTCATATTTCTGGTGGGGCTTTTTGTATTTCTGCATTGCTTGGATACACCAAATCCAGGAATGTTGCAAACTAGTAAGAGAATGTATTTCAGGCTACTGGACTTAGCTTAAAGCATGAACTACAATATCTGACATCCCAAAGAGAGCTTGTTCCTCAGAAAGTTTTGGAAGTTCAAGTGACTTACCCAGTATTCATTGCGTAAGCATCTGAAATTGCCAAGGCTCACCTTGGCACAAAGCTTTGTGACTAACACAACAGTGACCACCCATGTCACATCTAGAGATTGACTGAAGCATGGTGCAAAGCACAGATTAAGTAATAATACACATCCGTCTCCTTGCTTCTACATCTCTCTTGGGACTGGTGTGGTGTGAAGATTTTATCAGAAAGACTGCAATAGCTTCAGAGGCAAAGAAAGGAATGAGCTATAAAGTCCATTCCATAAAAACACTGCTAAAGCTCGTTGTTAGCATCTCCAAAATGATCAGCCCTCATTTCTGAGATTCAGAGCCCCCTTCTCCCCCAAAATTCACCCTATTCTCCAAGGTTGGATCTCTATAGCATTGCTGCTCTTTTTAAGCACTGCAGAGTAGATTAGTATTTCTGAATAACCTCCCGGGAGATCACAGCAGGGTAACTCCTGCCCTCTGTTCCTGATCTGTACAGCTCTAGGGGGTAAATGAAGTGGCAATTGGTTGGTTGCTTGGATGTGCCAGTTATGGGCAGTCATATGGGAATAAAATTGTTCTGTACTGACCAAATTAGAAATGAGTAGCTGAACCTACTTGAATTTATGCCAGTAGTCTCACTAAGGTAGGGCAGAAACTGAGCAGTGACTTACGAGATCTGCCATCATCACCCAAGAGCTTGTTTTATAAATAATGGTTGATTGGCAGCAACTCAAAGAGTAAAAGACAGGAAGATTAATCCCCAGTTAAAGGACTTCAGCAGCGCTGCTCCTTGTGGAAGAAAGGATAAATTACAAGTGACGAGGTGCCTCTGCAACACGCTGTTTTGGCTGTGCACGCTTTGGAGAGGGAAGGGTTCCGGGGTGAGAAAGGCAGCTCACACATTTTCACTGGGACAGGCTGGGAGAAGGAAGTGAGGGAAGTGAGTGGGCTGCTCAGCCAGAGCCATCGGGCTGCACGGGAAGCAGCAGCACACAAACCCAGAAGGGCTTTCTGCTGAGCCAACACGTCAGAGTTTCTCACTCTATCAGTGCACACAAGCACTGTAAACAGTGAACACATGCCCACAAAATACATACACCGGAGTTCTGGCTTTCACACAATAACATATAGGAGGACATGCACCTTTCTAAATAATTTCATGAGGCTCATTCAGAGCTGTAGCAAAATCCTGATCTTTTATGGGGAGACCACTGCAGGGAGAAAGTACCAAAAGGCCTTTGAAGAGAAGTCTCTAGAGACTATTAATTAAGCACCTCAAAAGAAAGAAATCAGATTTCTCTGTATGTTTTTACCTAGTACACAGGAAACATGCTTGGGTAATGCGCTGAAAGATCAGGAAAAATACCTTGAGTAGTCTTCCAAGCCCTACGGCTGTCAGAGACAAAAAAACTAATTTTGCTTTCACTGAATAAATAAGCACCTTAAATAATGCAATCAATTAACCAGAAAAGCCTGTAGCTAAAGATATCACCATGAACAACATGTAGTAAAAACTGGGAGAATTCTCTTTTCTTCCCTCTGAAAGTCTCTGCAGTAAATGTCAGGTGGGAGGCATTATGGTGTTATATGCAAATAGCTTTTCTCACTCAGAAAACGTGTCAATATAGATAATCAAATTCTAGCTACGACCAACCCACTTCAACACAGGGGAAAAGTCTCCCACAACAGGATCCCTCCAGCTATAGATTTTTATATCCTATGATGAACAACAATGCTTTGTATCCAGAGATCTCACACTTGATCTATCAGCATAACTACTGGTGTTGTTGCTGAAAGGCCTAACTGGCCTTTTTGAAATTACACGGCTGCATTTCTGCTTAGCAGTGATGAACTACCAAGGGCATTGCAAAGACCTAAGTCTTAATAAAGTTCTACAGTCTACCTGATTTACTGAGCACACAGCATCCCCAAGCAGCAGATAGGTGTTGATTGATGATAATTTTGCAGAAATCTGGCCTCTGCACAAGTGCAGGAGCTCAGCAATAGTCTAGCAAAGCACGCACAGCACGAAACCAATGCAGGACAGATAAAGCACTGAGCCATCAGGCCATCTACTGCCCAAGAACCCAAACTACCAATCTTAAAATTACAAAAAGTTCCATTTTCTTTTTGTCATACCCTAAGGAAGAATTTAGCATTCACCTCACCCTGCTCACAACAAAACTCAGGCCAGTTCTCTTTTCCCTCCTTGTGCCTTCTCTATCTATGGAACTAGGATGAACCACAGACAACCTGGGCTCCAGATCTTGCAGCAGATAGATGAAGCCCTACCCAGTGCTAGAAACATTTTCCACTCTGGAAGACTTGTATCTGCCAGCCTCTCATGATCTCTTTTCTACCAAAACTACAAGAGTCATTATGACACCAAGGGAGAAAGAAGACAATTTTCTAAGTTACATGCCTGCTTAATATTTCAGTTTTGTTGTTTTTCAGGCTTTGTCACAACTTTGCCATTACTCTCGACAATTTCCTAGAATTGCCTTGCAAAAGTCAAAAGTTGCTGCTTTAAAAGAATATTTAAAAGTTGAAGCAATATTCTAGAGTGAGACACTGCACCATATAGTTCTTCTTTAGATACCTGCAATCACCACTGACTCAATTTAAGGAGAGGGTAAACTGAGGCTGAGCCATCAGCTGCAGTGGCCAAATGGCCTTTCACCCAGGGAGCTGCACTTGAATGCAAAAAGGTGAAGAAGGGCTGCACATCTACCTATCCTTTTCCTTTTCTTCCAGTTCCCTGAAATGTAACCCCTTCAGGGCTTGTCCTTTGCAAGGCAGACTGTAAATCCATGCAGCAAGTAGCTACACTGTGCCTTTAATGGTAAAGGACAAATAATCACTCATTACCACAAGTACAATAAATTTCATGAATATCATGAAAACATTTTATCTGTGGACTAACTGATTAACAGTGATTACAAGCATCCTCCTGTTCTGTTCCTTTCTGATATTTAAAAGTAAAGAATCTCTAACTCAATTCTGCTAGAGTCTCCCATTCAGTATTCCCTTAAGTCAGGGGCAATCCCCATAGGGACTTTTAGCCAGGGCAAAAGTATTCTTTGAAGAGAATAGATAATCCAGAAAGAGATGGAGATTTCCTCCATGGAAACACAAAGGGAAGAAACTGTGAAGTTATTTTGTGAAAGCAGTTTGTTTCATTTGTACTGAACGTGAAATTAAATGCTCCAAGCAGCACTGAAAACAGTAATTATCTTCACGTAATATCAGTGACATTGTTCACCACAGCACGCATGGTGTTGGGTCTTGAGCTAGAGCAAAATAAAAAGCAGCCAGGGGACTGGCTGAGAGGGAAAGGGGAGATGTTTAATTTAGTTGAGTTTGTTGGGGTTTGTTTTTTTAATAAATAAAAATTTCAAACCCCATCACCCATCGGATATTCTTGGATAGGAATTCATCTTTCTTGATGTGTTCTGGTATGACTTAACAATTTAATTCAGAATGCTGATGCTCTTGCTGTAACCAGGCTGGTAGCAGAGCCTTCTAAACCCATCACCAAGACATTAGGGTGATACTGCATCTGCTTCCCACCTGAGGTTTTTGAGACACCACTCACTCCAGCTGGAATATCAGTCTCTGTAAATTCAGACCTAGACACATCTACTTCAGGGACTGTGCCCTGCACTCTGCACAGTCTGTGGCTTCCCCAGAAGAGGAATTTCTTACTGGAGGCATAGGTTGTCAGAGAACAAAACAACATTTAATGAGTTGGGAATAAGAAATCTTGCAACATTATGTAAATATTGTTTAGGATATTTTCCATTCCAGTGACTTAGAGGCAGAGATATTAAGGTAACTGATTTACTTTAAAAAGTTTAAAAATCTACCAGACTTTCCAGAACACAGAAACTTTTACTGTGACTTTTACTGCTCTTTAGCCTTCATTTCCTAAGGCTTTACATGCCAAAACACTTCTCCTGTCTAAGAGAAGACAGCTGTGTGCTTTACAAGACTCAATAGATTACCCTGCCATGTTTTCTAGGAGACCACAGTGGTTTCAGTGTATCAAGCTGACAGAACACCATAAATCTGCTGTAGATTTACTGCCTTTCCCTCTAGGGAAGAACCATAAGAAAAGGTTCAAACACATAAAGGGGGAAATCTGTCCAAGCAGGTTCCAGTTTCAATATTCAGGACAGTATGGGAAGAGAGGGATCACTCTGGAGTTCCATCTCATAGCACAGGCTTTGGATTGCAGGAAGAACATGCTTGCAGCAGCTCTTCAGCAAAATCCTTGTCATTTCTAGTGGACTGGTTCTCAAGGGCAGTGACATAAATGAGATAGCCTCATGCTGTGGTGCACTTTTCAAGAGAGGTTGCATTTATTTTGTCCATGGGTCAACAGTGCTACTGCCAGATCCACACACGCAGTGGCAGAAGTTTCCTCCATTTCAACAGGATGGAACAAAATATATGTTTCTAAAGAGAAAAAAGTCACATACGGTGTGGGTAAAATCTGCCCTGTCTCTGGGTGTCAAAGCAGAGAAGTAGAAAGAGGGTGCAGGATCATTGACAATAGATTGTCATTCATCAAAGCACAAATGTTTACAAACTGAAATGAATGCTTTCAAAATGCTAGCAGCATCATGTAAATTAAGCTGCAGCTCTAAGAGCCCTCAAATTTGAAGCCTCACAGTAGGCCATTTCAGGCTAGACAATATGGTTATTTCAAGCAATTGAATCCTGCCAAGCCTAATGATATTCAACAAATCAGAGATGGAAAAGCAAGAACAGGATCAGTACTGATGTTTGCAAGTTCTAATACAATGATGAATAAAAGAACTGCTCCAAGAACAAAGCTGTCTGTAAGTCTAATGCTGAACAAGTACAGGATGCTCTAAGCAGACAGCACATATTTGTTTACAGTAGCTGCAGGAAACAGAGTACTAAACCTCAGCGTGACTTCAGGCTTCTGGCACTCAGTAGTGCCAAATTAAGTTTGTCCTATAATGAACAAGATCTTGGCAAGTTCCCCAAAGACACAAAATGCTGAGCAACTGTGTCCCTTCAGAAGGGATGACCACAGCCCTCAGAGGTCTGCACCTCGAATCCCCTTGGATCCCAGTCATTCTGGGACCCCCATGTCCCCCAGGTTCCCAGTAGAATATCTGTAGCCCATGGTGTGATGCTCATTTCTGCTCAGTCAGTTCTAGCACAGGGGATCATTATTCTCCCTGCCCCCTCAGGACTTGAGCAGGCTCTCCTTGCACCTTTGCAGCACAGCAAGAACTAATAACAAGCAGAGCAGAGCCAGAGCGAATCCAAACCCTGCCAGCAGGACCTGTGGGAGGCACTAAGTCTGAGATGAAGGTTGTGATATTCTGCTGGATCCACAGAGGCCTTGGAGCAAGACAAGTGCCAGATCACTGTGTCCTGAGGGTGGATTGGATGCTGTCTTTCTGCTAAGCTCTTCCTTCCCCATCGGAGTAGCTGTGAATATTTTGGCAATTTAGTGTTGGACAGACTCCATGGAAAGGAAAGGGGAATACTAAATCTCTGACCCAGACTCTCACACAGACTTAGTCTTCCCACTAATTAATAAATCAGCCTGCAGCTATCTTACCCTCACTTTTTAAGACATGATGGGCCAGAGAGGTCCCTTTAAACTGGAAGGGCAGTGAAGGATGAGCAAAGTAATAATCCTCCAGTAGGTTACATAACACACTCACCTGGACAGATAAATTTTACAGGTGATTGCTACATGCATGTCTTTTTGCATACTATCAGAAAAGGAAAGCAGCAAGTCTCTTTTAAAAAGTTAAGTCAATCCCAGTTTTTAAATAACTATAAGGCTGTTTAAGGATGCTGTTCCAGTCCAGAAAGCTCTGGGGAAAAGAAAATGAACTGTTCCTATCTTCATTTGTAACAGAGTCAAGTCTTCCATAAAGGGATTTGCTCACATAAAATATTTTAATTTTCATATCTTTCTCATCTCAGAATAAAAGAAACAAGTTCTTACAAGCATAACACCTGACCACCAAAATTCTGTAAATAGCATGAGCTACTAAATGCATCCATGAACTGCCCTCTTTAATCTGCAGAACACTTTTAGAGCCTTTATTTTCTTACACATTGTTTCCATTGGCTGTTTGGTTCAGGTCATTCTTCCTCCCCTGAGGCCGCTCAACTTTGACTGCTCTGATGAGCAACTTCTGCTCAAAGGAGTTTGCTCTCAATTGAGCTCTGCAGAGCAAAGTGCTAACCCAAAAAATAGATCAGAAGTTCATACTACATGCTCAGTGCTCTCTGCCCAGCTGCTGTTTCCTCCTGCAGTGTCTGACCACTGGGGATAAGGAATGTTGGTCACAAAAACAACTAAGAAGCCTCTTCCTTGCTAACTGACCTTTCATAATACACTTACTAGTTGTATTCATAATGGCTTGGATATCCTAAACTATTTACAGCTGAAAACTCTTTCTTATTGAGCACTTTATTCTTATGGAGTATATTGTTTCAAACCGCCAAAACTGTCTTCTGAAACAGATTAACTTGCGTGGCTTTATAGTCTGGTAGTCTAAGTCAAGGTAGTTGCAAGTTCTGGTCTATCAAAACCATCTTAAAAGATGCAAGTTCGTGTCTTTCTGGAAAACATATGCTATTTCTTTACAGAAAAACCAAACTGCAGTTACATTCACTTTGCAGACCCTGTGTAACAGCTGATGCCCTACTCAGTCACATTCCCCTAAGTAAAAGCAAAGCTTACAGCATCTGATCCATAAGGAAACACAAGGACTTATTTCCCTTTACATTACTCTGAGATATTCAAATTCATGGAAAGCTGTTTGTGACAGCTGTCAATGGCTTCCAGGAACTGGCACCCATTGTATCAGGCAGAGAACAGCATTTCTATGGCAACTGTCTCATCACATTTCAAAAAATGGACGAACAAGAAGCATTCATCACCTTCCACATTTCCTATTTTCTCAGTAGCACCTTGTCTTTCCATTCCCCAACTCTTTAGGCCAAGATAGGAAGAGGACACTTTTTAGTCAAGCTCTATAGAAGTTTCTGGCTGCTTGGCCACTTGGTCATTAAAGCTCTGAGCTGATGCTTCCAAGAGATCTGTGTTGTTATTCCTGCCTCTCCTGCTGACCCATAGCCAGTTATAACTTTAATTATCCCCATTGTCCTAGGACATGAGGCTGCCAAGGATGCCCAGTTTATCTCTGCCAGAGGTAAACACAGGTAGTGCACCCTGGGCTGGCTGCTGCCACCAGCTGCATGGAGGGAGGAAGGCTGTGCTTCATCAGCTTTTTTTCCCCTCAAAGGCCTCCAGAAAGGCATCACTCATGTTTGTTCTGCTCTTCTAAACACTCCTCTATAATGCAGCTCGTGTAACACTGAAGAAACTGCTGTGTGAGAAGTGCAGTCTGACAAGCAGGTGGGGCTAGGGAAGAAATTCAGGATAGCAGCATCCCCCAGGGAGACTGGCCTTTGTGCTGCATATTTGCACCTGTGCTTGCTGAGACTGCAGTGATCTGAATGCAAGGCAAAGCTGCTCAAATTGTAGAGTTTCTGAGGAAGAAATGTAATGGTTATTTTTAACAAGTACTTCTCTAAAGTAGGGAGAGACCTAGAATTCAGTCTTTTTTTTTCTCTGTTTCTTCCCAAAATGGCCACTTTAGCATCCCCAGAGAGAGAAAAGTATTTAAAGCATTATGTGCATATACTCCATTCCCCTTTGAAAAGGACTATAAACAGCTACATCTCATTCTGCAGCTCAAACTGGCTATCATGGAAAAGACAGGCAAACAGCATGATTCAACCATTCTTACTTTCAAAGTCTTATTTGAAAGATGTTCAAACTTTTACCATTTTCAAGACTGAAACCTGTCAGTCACAACCCCCACATTTCTTTATGCTCTGTTCAAAGCACAAGATGCGTGATTTCTTCTGTTAAGGAGCTTCTGTAAATCTTTTCAAAGAATGAGCAAGTTCTGTCTTATGTCACTCTTTTGTTCAAGTTCTGAATAGTATCAGTGTGCTCAGATTTAGAAGCACTGCACTGACCTGCTCTAAACATAGACATGCATGGGATGGAGTTTGGGTTTCCAAACTTGCTGCATACTACATGAACTCCATTAACAGCTTTGCATACTGTATTTGTACTTGACTCACTTGGCTTACTACCGAAAATGTCATTTTAAAATAGCTGTTTTAAACACTTCCATTAGATACCTAATGGATCGCCTAAACCCTTAGTCCAGCAAATTAAAAAAAAAAATCATCAAGCCACTAAAACTTGCTTCCTTAGCAAATGTCTCTCTTTATTTGTCCTTAAGGATCACTTACTTTGCATATATGCACACAAAAATCTTTCAAATAATCTCGCTCTCCCCAATCATTTAGCATTAGCTGTATGCAAGGTTATATTCATTACAGCAATGAAATTGCTCACCCTTTAGTACTTCCCACAAAAATTAAAGCAATAAGTCTTGCAATTGTAGCTTTAAAAATAGCTATATATTTATCACCAAAAAGGAGGCATTACTAAGAAAATGCATAATACATTTATTGTTGTGCTGTTACAGCTTCATGCTGCAGCATTGTGCTAATCAGCTTTCTTGTTCAAATGAGGTTTATAGGATTTGAAAAAGAGAGAATAAGATAATTAGAGTATTGATATTCTATTAATGAACCAATACCATTATTGCAGAACTAACATGATTATTGCAGAAGCTGTTTCTCAACTACAATTCACTGGATTATTCTCTAAGGAAAAGAATGTCTGGAGAGGGCCTTCATAATCCTGTAATTCTCAAAATCAGCAGGGAATTCACAGAAAGTTCATATTACAAGATTTTATACGTATGTATATTCCTATATTTATATAAATATATATATATAAAGTAAGGAAAATTAACATCAATATTCCAGTGTTGGTTGAGAGCACCCACTTAATCGTGGCTGAGGGCAGGCAATTCTGGGAGCATTTTGGAGGAGCCAACCGGTTTGAGGAAGGTCAGGCAGAGGTTGCTGCTCAGGTACAGCAAAGTGGGCAGTGATACTGTGAAATCTGAAACTTCCTCTCTTTCTGGGCACAGAGGTCTTAGAAATCCTTGCCAGCCATCCTTTCTAAACACAAAATAACTGCACAGTAACTCCCAAAGTTCTCCTTCCCCAAAATACAAAGCTGTCATTGTAATGCAGGAGCTTGAGGATTTATGGAGCAGCAATTTGAGGACTCTTCTCAGATAGAAACATTAATTGCATTACTTGATAATGAAGAAAAGTCTTCTGTTTACAAATGTTATCAAAAGCTCTAGGATGCAGAAAATATTTATATCTCTCCAACTAAACAAATGCTTCCTAATAGCCTAGTACTTATAACCTTTAAATCCCAAACTCTAGGTCAAAGAAACAAGCAGAAAATTGCAGTAAATTGTCAGGGCAGCACAACTGAATGAACAAGACAACAACTAATCTGTTGATGAGGAGGTAAAAATTTGATAAGCTTTTCAGAACAGATGTTTCTTCAACAGTTCCCTGTAATGCTGGTAAAACAGTTAATGTAATTTTGAATCTGGCAAGAAGTCTTAACAACCCAATTGGACATTTCCTGCAGAGAAGTTTATAAAATACTTCTTTCTGAACTGAGGAATAAATTCATGCAGAATGTTGCTTGACCTAATACATTTTATATTGCTTTAAGAAATTCAGTAATAACTGATCTGAAACTACCAGGAAGCCAGTCTAGCAGCCTACACTACCAAAAGTTGCTTTCTGTAATTACAATAACTTTCTGTTCAATTACAAAAGATGCTAGGAACAAACATGACTTCAAGCACAGATTCAGTATCAAAGTCCCTTGAAGCCCATTGAAAGCACCAGCATATTGGATCAGTGGGTCATAAAGAGAGTGCAAGACACTCTGTACCAGCTTCCCACAGCAGCATCACTCACAGCTGCCACTTCAAAATAATGGCCCAGAGGAGCTTTTCCAAGTTATTCATGGATCACTTAGGAGGAAGGATGTGAGAGTTGTTGGAAATTCCTCCCAATGGTATTGGTGTGGGAAGGGTGAGGTAACCAAAGCCCACATGGGGAGGATGGCTCCGAGCCTGCCCCATTAGACTTTCCAAAATGCTGTGGGCACAGCAGGTGGGGGCAGCAGGGCAGAGGGAACAGGCACCTCCTCGCTGCACCTCACCTGGCCCAGGGCAGGCTGGAATCCATGAGCTGGGAACACCAAGCTATGGTGTCCAGGAGAACATGGAACAGCAGCTGGGAGGAGATTCCCCACTCCCCTCCATCCCTGACAGCTTTTGCTTTGTCAAGGACCCATGACACAGTAACTCTCAGAAGTCCCACCAGCAATGAAGGAGGCAGGAAAGGGTGATTTTATGCAGGATTCCCAGCCCTGGGAGTCAGGGTCCCATCTTTGGCTCCAGTGATCCCTTCCAGGCTGTGCTGTTTCCTCACAAATCCCTACCACAACTTCTGCTACCACCTCCCCTCCACCCTATCAGTGCTACTCAGAAAGATGCCTATTCCTTTTTTTGGAGGGGATTGTTTTGGGATTTTTAAGTGTGCATAAAAACCCCTATATATCTATGTGTTTATAGACATTTTTCCATGTTATGCACACACAGCATTTGCACACAGACACATCCTTCAAAACTACCAAGGCAAACACTTCACAGTTAAAGCTCTCTGCCTTCAAATGCCAAGGTCTCCCCAGTGATCCCAAATACTCCCACATCTGCTGCAATTTCCTTTGAGAGACATTTCTTTCATCCTAGAGGAAATTTATTAAACGCTGACTTTTCATTTAGGACACTTTCTAATTAAGTACCAATCTTTAAAGCTTCTGCCTTCTAAGACTTATTGTTCTTTGCACAAGATGAGAAGGCAGTCACAATTCATTGTCTTTATAGAGACACATATTGGTTCAAAAAATATATATATTTAGCAGCTTGCAGTTCCATGTCCTTGAAGTTAGAAGTGCTTTTATAGTTTAATATAGGGAAATAGCCAACTTTTGCTGCTCTAGGCACAGGCCCTCAACACATCCCTATGTCCAAGGCACATTTTTAAAATATATAAATTCTTTTAGACTGTAATTATGTTGTTGAAGAGTCACTGAAAGTTCTTTACCTCACATCTTATATTCCCATATTCTCCTTTATGAGAAACTGATTATTGCCAATAAGATAAAATCCAAGTGGCACCACATACAATTTTCCAGCTTAGAAGAGAGAGAGGAAAGGAGCATTTTAATGCCAGAAGTATTACAGGAAAGCATCTATCTTCTAAAAGTAATACAAACAGGCTGAAATGAGATGAAGCCTAAGTTCTCTTGCTTTCCCCCTGAGTTGCCTTTGACAAAGGTGTAAAGACAGCTGGTGAACCCAAATGGGTTAAATTCCTCAGCAGAGGTCACCTCAATGTTGACATTACTGCAAACATCCTAAAAAATGCTCCTTGCATGCCCTGCTCTGTTGACTATCTTCACTGATGAACCACTGCAGCTCTGAAATTTTTGTGCCATGTCTACAACCTTCTCTGGTCACTGTGTAACACCACAATGGACATGACAAATGTTCTCCTTGGAAATCTACTATTGATCTCTTGGGCAGGCTTCATCTTCTTTAGCTCTAGAGGGCCACATTGCACACTTCTATATCTGAGTCAGTCCTCCCAGGCTCCCTTTGCAATCAGTGGGGAGAAATAAGCACCTCCAGGCATAATTCATCCAACTCAACTGAGTCAGCTACTTCAGGTTGAGAACAACTCTGCCCTGGAGATGGCAGCTTCCCTGTGTAGGGTGATAATTAAGGATGAGATGGCTGCATTTAGTCAGTCAAATCCCACCATCTGTGGTATTTTCCCCCCAGTGCTCCCAACATGGAGCATTATACATGGGTAGTGAAATCTCACAGGGTCATAAGTGGAGCCTGTACACAATAACCTGCTGGAGAGTTTTCCCTCTAAAGAGCTGATTTTCTCTTGAGAGTACAGACTCAACATTTCCCAGCAGAAGAAAATCATCAGTTTGCTCAAATTAATGTGGCTGAACATGTGTAGTAAAATGGACTTCCTCCATTTTTCACCCTTATGTTCAATGATTTGACAGGATACTTCACACTCTTAGGTGCCAATTTCAATCCAAAACACTCTCTGAATAGCACTTGTAGCTAATTGATTTGTTGTAATTTACTTCCAGCTTGCTCTCTAATGCTCCATCATGATACTTAATAAATTTAGAACACAGCAGAAAGCCCTCCTGGGAGAAAAGCTTCTCTGAGCTTCCTCATGGGGTTTTCAAACCACAGTTCACATATGAAGGAGCAATGGGAAGACAAACACCCCCTCCAGCCATGCTAGAGGTGAATGAGGCTGCTGTCACTCCCACACACCTCCTGTGTGACTGCATTTCATCCTTTTGACTAGCACTGACCAGGAGACAGGGAGCTCCCTGAAGCTTGTCCCTTTGGGATTTATAATAGGGGTGGCTGCTTGGGCCATTCCTTTCCAGCTTTTAAATGGCAGTTTCCCAGAGGGAACAGAGAGGTCACTTTGGGAACAATCTGACTTTCCCAGGCCTCAAGTCCAGTGTCATCAATGCAAAAACAGACATAGACAGGTCTGTGCCCTCAAGGAAGGTACCACAGTGTCAGAATAAATGTCAGCTGTGTATCTTTCTCCACTACCAGGATCTGAGGCCTTTCTCCAACAGAAAAAAAAAAATGCTATTACTTTTAATCCTTCATGCAGCTTCTGCTAAGAAACACAAGATTATTCAGTGTACAGCATGGAGATAAAGCTCAGCCTAAGAGAGGAGGCTGACAATGTAAAATGTGCTTGAAGACAGCCTACCAACTACACAGATTATTCCAACTTTCCTTCCTGAACTTCACATGCTTGATTTGCTTCTTGAGGTGCCAAGTACACTAAGGATAGTGCCAGATCCCTTTGTGTCAAGGATAATCTACCCTAGGAACAACACTGCGTGATGTCTCATCTGGAGCTGGGTCATCTGCCTTCATTGGCAGAAGTGTCTTTTCTGGTCCCACTGCTTCCAAACAATAGCTCTTGCCAACAGTTGTGGAATCAAGTATGTGCCACAGTTTAACTTCAACCATGGGAAATGGAAAAGGGATCAACTTTCAAGTACCAAGTTAATTTGAGAAGGAGGAGATTGTTGCCCTTTGAAGCACAGTAATTGTTATGCCAGAGTTATTTTCAGCCACACTCTTGTTTCTGGAAAAGAAAATACTTTCTTACTAGAGAATATAAGACTTGGAAAGAAATTCTACAAAAATTGCCTTTCATGGATACACCCTTGAGCTACACCTTTTTGTGTAAGACATCTTCCACATGTAGCTCTACCTTGGCTAGAAGAAAACCCAAGAGCTTCCTTCTGTCTTGTCCTGAAGCACATCAAGAAGTACTTAGTCAAAGAATTTTGGCTTTACATGGAGAGGAGTTTACAGCTGCTGGCCAGCTATATTGTCCTTAAGTTATTTATACTCAGCTCTCTTTTTCACTAGCAACTAAGAAAATTACTGCAGCCTTATGCAAGTCAGGGTGAACATGTTGATTTGCCTTGTCTGAATCCCTCCTTTAGATGTTTAAGGCACTTGGCTGGCTTCTCCTGGAATGGGGATCGCGATGGATCAGTTAACAGGATCAATCAGCATTTGATTTCAGCTCACCCTGTGCATCCAAAAAAGCTCCCAAGGACTACTGCAAAGTGCTTGCACTTTCAAAAACCCTCCTGTACTACCACACCTGGGTGAAACCATAATTGCTTCAAAGTAAAAAAACCTTATTAATGCAAATGCTGCTGAAACCAGTATGTCATTGTTAACAGTAAGCTCCTTGTCTCAGACAGCTTCTCAGCATCTTGGACACCCATTAGATTTCCAAATGGCTCTCCAGGCTTAATAAATCACCCCGTGAAGTTCAAGCAAGAGCTCACAAAGTCCTTTGTAACCTTTCAGCGTGCTTAGGCTGGATTTCTGTCTGGCAGATCAGAAGCAAATCTTCTCCCCAGGAGATGCATCAGGAAGGATTTGCTGCTGGGTTCCCTGCCACAGAGCTAATGGACAGTGCTCATGGCTCAGACTACTTGCAGATTGAGCAGAGATTGGCAGGGAAAATGCGACCAGCTCACTGCTGCCAAGGGGTATGTGTTGGGAAAGGCAGCCACGTGGGAGCATTTGGTCAAATTGCATGGAAAGATACTCTAAAAGCTCTGTGAAACAGGGGAATGAGCTCGGCTTTACTTCAAGACATTTTTGCCACTAAAGCAAAAGGAAAGTACTTATTCGACCTCTCCTGGGGCATTAAGTCGCCTGTTTTTTTAATTTTTTTGCAGCTAAAGAAAAAAGGTAAAAATCTTGTCTTTAACTTAATGTCTGTGTTTCTAGTAGATAAGGAAGGAAATGGGGGGCCATGAAATATTCAACTTATCTCCCCACTCACAGACACTCTACTGCGAATATTATCAAACATCTAAATTATTAACAAAATAAAGAAACCCAACAACCAAGCTAAGTGCATGTGTTGTTGGCAATCCAGATGTCCAGAGACAAAAAAAATAGATAATTAAATTTATATGTATGTGAATTTTCCATTGCTACTCATTATTAGTGTCATAACTCTATGTGCTGAAGGGTTACATCTCCTTGAAGGAGAAGGTTTATTTCATTAATTCTTTATGTATAAGTAGGCAAATTGCAGTAGTGCCTAGAGGAACAGGTGCACCATTAAGCCTAAGTATTAAAAATACAATTAAATAAATACAGTCCCCGACATACTGTTTGCAATATAGCAGAATAGGAAAATACTATTTCACTACATTTAATTCTTTAAATCACTTCAGTTTTAGATACTTAGCTACAACATTTCCTAAGGTTGAGACTCACTTGATTTAAATATCTAGGCAAGATGAAATGTTCTTTAAAGGTATGCAGGAAGTCCACTGGATGGTGAAAGGGTTTCTCAAGAAATAGTTAGATGAGGTTTTTTATGCAATTTCATGAAGAACAGGAGATCTTTATGACCTTTTCTCTGGTCATAAGTAGAGCTTTAGGACAAGCAAGCAGCTGAATCTATGACTTTTGGCTAAAGTCAATAAATATAGGCAGTATAGTTGTTGTCTTTTCAAAAACTCTCCTATATATGACTACAGCATTAGCACTAAAAGGTTCTTTATAGCAAACATAAAGAAAAACAAAAGCAGGTCCAGAAGGAGGCATGTGGATTCCTCACTCCCTGTCAATAGAAATGTTAGTTCTCTAGAGTCTCTAGCACGCATATAGGAATAAAAAATCTCCTGATTGAACAGAACACAGAATTTGAGCACAACTTTAATGTTCTGATCAAATGGCAGTAGAATTTTAAATGAAAAGCAAAGGCTTTAAACAGCAAGAACTGCTCAGACTGACATTTTTACTGAAGTCAGAAGAAAGTTCCTGTGCTCATCAGTCTCTTGTTTTGATAGATAAATGATTCAAATAGTGTTCTCCCAGCAATCCCAAGCAGCATTTGTCACATTCTTAAAGGCAGTTACTTTTCAGACTACCTGCTCTGAGACCACACAGATTAATACTTAATAACACAGCTTATGAAAACTTTTCAAAGTCAACTGCCTTTCCTCTGACACACCTTTTGCTGGTTTTACATAACTGCTTTTAAAAGTGCAAATGAAGTAAACATCATCCATGGTGAACTGAGAATATAAAAAGACCTATTCCCACATATAAGCCACTGCAATCTATAACACCACTTTTATTAGCAACCTGCAATGCAGCCAACACATGAAGAAGCCTGAAGAAGTAACTGCTGTTATTATTATTGTTCTTATGAGTGCCTCATACAGTGGCAGTCAAAAATCCAAACACTTCCTTCAGTTCCAAGACTGGAAAATAGCTTTGTCATGTCACAGAGTCAAGCAAATGAAGAGCCCCCTGCCACCAGTTTCCTACACGGATGTCTCTTCTCAGCAATAATTCTGCAGACTTCTGTTAGCACAGTGCTGTCACTGACGCAGCCCAGCTTCCTCCTCAGGCATACTTCCCACCCACACAAAAACTCAAGAAAGCACACTCCCAGCAGTTGAAAAAAAGGTCAAAAGCACCTCTTCCTTACTCTTACATGTGAGCAATAGAAGAGCCACAAAGACACCAACTTCTTGTAATTCAAAGACAGCTCAATATCCTCCTTCCGGGTATTCTGTCACAACTATCACGGCAGTAGAAGATTTTTAATCGTATTAGGCTGAGAAAATACATTATTAAGTAACAATCAAACAGTTCTTACCTAAAACCTATTAAGGCTTACAGACCCTAAGCCTTGATCTGGTAATTGTTCAGTCAGACACAGAAAAACGTGTATGAGACTGTCAGTGGCACAGGGCAAGGAGCCCTGGCTGGACTGCATCTATTTTTCCAGCTGCAAAGGAATTACTGGGGGAAAAGGACTGATAAACAATTGCCTTGTGTTCCAAGCATCTGATGAACAAACCCCCTTTTTGTTGCATTTCATCATGCAAGCAGGAGGGGATGAGAGAAGGGAGGACCTGCTGTGCCCCTGAACACAGCACTGCTGATAGCAGTTCCCTGACTTTAGCCATACACTCTTTCAAAGACCCAAACTCCTCACCATCACTTGTCTTTGAGAAGGTTACCTCGAGCAATGTGCAAGCATTTGACCATGCTGACACCTGTAAATGCTGACCATTGTTATTTTCGAGTGGTTCTGCAGCACAACTTTCTGGGGGTCACTACTGGCACTCCACACCTTGCAACCTTGGATGAAATTAGATGTGATTGAAGTATCTCACACTCAGACTGAAGGAAGAACAGCTGGAAGCTGTAACAGATTATTTGAGTTGGGTATTTTCAAGCCTAAATGCATTTTACACCTTAATTCAACCTTTCCATCCCAGGACTATCTGCAGAGCTGACAGTTTTCAATACAGTTACGAAGCACAAGTGCTGGATTGTCCATTTTAGACACTGAAATCATTCACTCACCCAGCTCTCCTAGTACATCGTGAAACATGATTTCCCAGCAGTCACAAGGGAACAGCAGGGATCCCACCACCCTGCTTGGCACCAGCTGCTGGACTCTGCAGGGCACATGGGATCTGGGCATGCAGGGTAGATGCCAAGGTGGAAAAGAGGTGCTCTGGTAGAGAAGAGAGAAATCAGTTCAGGGAGGCAGGAACAGGCCAGAACAGTTGCTTGATTTGTATTGTCCTGCTCTGGCATCCAACCAGGACCTTTCCAAAACAGTTTTGGCACCAATATCAACTTCTCCCAGCTGAATAACAACCTCTAGCAGTTAAACAGATTCATCTGTTTCACAGGCCTGAAGAGGCACATTTTGACACAGTTCTCTAAATTGGGCAGAGGCAAACCAAAAAGGGCAGCCAAGTTCTCTGAGCTGGATAGATGCAGCTGCTTTTACCCAGGACTGCCCACGTGGACACTGCCTCCACCATTCCTGCTGCAACATCCACACAAAGAACATTATTCCTTCTTGCCACCCAAATTCAGCACTGCTCACAACAGGAAAAGTAATTATCTGGTAATCATCACAGAAGTCAGAAGCCAACATAAAAGCAGCAGTTAAAAAAAAATAACAAAAACCCACAACAACAGACCCATGTCAGGTACCCATTTATCTAAATTAAAATCTTCATCCTTTTCAACGTAATAAGGAGCATAAACCTACTGATCCCATTAAATACAGCTGAAAAACATCTTACAGCAATGCTTTTCATCATAACAAAAGGTTAATCTAATGATCCTGTGCCATATTTGATGGTTATAAGACTTAGTCAAATTTTATTTCAGGGGGATTGGTTTGTTGTGGTGACTTTTTGTTGTTTTCTATTTGGTTGGTTTTTTCTTAGGCTTAGGAGGGTTTTGCTTCTTTCTTCACTGCTCTTCTGCACCTACTTTCCACAAATTATCTCCCACTGAGATAAGAGAATAGTGGTACTTAAAGGTCTGCAGCATTTTTTCCACTACTAGGGAATAGTGGAAAAAATAATAGGGAAGCAAAGACTACAGTGCATTGCATTTTTACCTCCTACAACACTACCTCGTATCACAAAATTTCTGAAAGCTCCTATGCTGTTTGCTATAGGGTTTTTTTTCCAAATTAAAGTTTGAATTTGGACTTAGAATAGTTGATGAATGAATAGTTATGTCATTGCAGTTTTCTTCCATGCAGTGCTGTCTCTTATCTGATGAATAGACAATATTGATAGTTGATATTGTGGTCAAACCAGGTCAGACTGCAGTAATCAAAAGAAAGTGTAAGTGTATAATACAAAGTTATTTCCCACATAACCAATTCTAAGATTTTAGGATAAAGTTTGCCGCCCGACTTAAATTAGCAGCTAATGATTTCTTTTTTTTTCATTAGGAGGCATTATCAGAAACAGAGAGAACAAAGAGACTCAGATAAACACTTTGCTGGTAGAAAATACTGAGACTGCTTGCCTGGGTCTAAAACAATCAATTTGAATTATCAGAGAGGATAAAAATCTTGCAGTAGAGGTCAAGTAACAGCAGAGCCAGCAACTGCAGCTAATGGTGTTGGAACTTTTCAACCTCAACCTTTTCAACTTGCTTAGCCAGAGCTAAAACAGTTGTGAAAGATGGAGCTTCTATATAAAAATACATATAATTTCTTCAGATGCTGGCAACCACATCCATTTTTCCTATTCCAACAGCTGGTGATCTGGCTATTTCTCTTCGGTCTTACTTGAAGCCTTAGATACTCAGGTCAACTGATTAGAGACAGCATCCTCCTAATTTATGCATATATAACCACCTGTGTCTTTTTAAGAAAGCCTCTACCCTTGGGACTAGGAGGGGAATAATTGATATACCTGAACTAGTCACATCCAAAAGATCGTGAATAAAGAAACAAAGAGGAGAAAGAATGACGGAATTTAATGTCAGCATTTAGTGGCTGAAAATGGGAAAAACTGAAATGAGGAAAAAACCCCAAGGTATTACACAGAAGTGGACACTTGCCTGAATCTGTTCATTGCTCCTTTCCAGAAGAGTTAACATTATAACATTCTTCAGCTTCAAAGAGCAAAGAAACATTTTGAACACTAAGGAAATGTAGTTTTCAATGATGATTTCTTAAAATAGAAAATACAGAAATGATGGGGGGAAATATGATGCAATATACACAAGTGTAGCTACACAAGGGCAAACACTGTGAGAACCTCTACTACAGTTCTCATTGCTTGTCAATTAACTGTACATTGATGTTAAAGTGTTAAAAGCCTTTTCCCATAAATTCCAGTAGCTTCAGAGGTTAAAATGGAAAAAGCATTTTTGAGCAAACACCTTTGGAATTATAATTTGGTATTTTCCAGTCTCCTAGTAGAAAAACAGTTTCTCATGCTATGGTCCATAGGGAAATCCTCCAGCTTCCCAGTGTGACAACTGGGCTGTAAGCAACCCAGGGAAAGGAATTCAGCATTTCCAGCAGTGCTCAGCATGACGTTGTTGTTCCCAAACATAACAAACAAGCGAGATCATGCAGAAGGAAGGGCTCACTTTGATTTTTCCAGGCCTCTTCCAGCTTCTGAAGATCAGCACTTTAACCGTTTGCCTCTGTCCTTTACTCCTGCTTTTACCATGTTATTATGTAAAAGCACATCTTACAATCTTAATCTCTCTCAGAAATGACAGGGGCCACAGAAAGCCTGCTACTGCTGAGAATCCACTGGAGGTTTTCTGAACTCTCCTGCAGCAGTTCAGAGCACTTATGTGCCTCCTGTGGATTTGGGCAATTAGATACAGTCTGTTTAAAGCTTCTTTTCACAACCAAACTAATATTTCATGTTATCATGGTGCAAGTGCGGTCAAACAGCTTTTTTTTAACAGTTGTGAAATACAGTGAAATACATTGCAAGTGTGCACCAAGTTTTCAAAGAAACCTTCTTATGTAAAAACACAAATTTCATTTTCTCAGCATACAACTTAAGGAGAAATCAGCTGCTAGACTTATTCCCTCTTTATGTAATGATGACAATCTAAATCTAAAACTAGATTTGCACAACTCTCTTTTGAAACGGCATAGGTTTTTCTTACTCAGGAAATGAAGAGCTGAAGTGCTGCCTACAAGAACCCCTAGGACAAAGTTCTGCCTAAACTTCTGTACAGTGATGAAGGCTTTCATATCACAAAGGTATGCTTTAAAAGATCTTAGAAACCCAACATCGATAGATTCTCAAAGGAAAAAAAATTCAACAACAGGAGAACCAAAAACTCTGAAATACTTCCTTAGTCTAGCATTAAAGATTCTTTAGATTGCTTTATCAATGAGAAATTTGGGGGATCAGCTGGAGCTGGGTGATCTTAGACAATGATCACCTACTGAATTCCTGGGACAACTATAACGTTGATTTTCATAATTAATTCTGAATCATCTGTTTAAATTTTAAGGAGCCATTCACAGTCATCTGTGCTGTGTGTCAAGTGTCACAACTACATCTGAATTATGCAGAGGAAGAAAAGTTGTGCGTGACAGTCTGTTATTTTCCTATCAGAAATTAAAATGAGTTCACAAAGCATTAGAGAGCTTAAGAGTTGATTTAGTAATCACAGCATCTACAACAAGAGACCTGGCAGATTCAGGAGGCTTCTTAAAATAAATCCTCGTTTCTGTGTTTGGACACTTTTTACACTGTCCTGCTGCTACAAGCTTTCTGGAAAGTGTTGTACCCCTAAAAATACACCCAAGGCTGAATGTTTCCAGGAATTACTCAGCAAGCTTTGATGGCAGCTGACCACAGAGACAGACATTCTCTGCCAAAATAGGATCTTGCAAAATTTTGCTGGGCTCCCAGTCCTGACCACGCACAAGTCATTTCCAGACCAGCTGCCAGTCTGGGCTGGTGGCAGCTGCTCCAGTTTGCTTTCCTCTCATCCTCACTGCTGCAGACACACACTGAGCCAAGGAAACCTGCCAGAAACCTCAGAGATCCCACATGCTGACTTGCACCGCACCGCACGGGTGTGCCGCTCGCTTGCTGCATCTTGGCTCTCCAAGGAAGTCGCTGCATCTGCATCGTTTCAATGCAAGTCAGCACCAGTGTGGGGCACAGACACATGCAAATGCTAAGCAGGGATTACTCCAGCAGCCCTCCTTCCAGCCATTCACCTTCCTCAAGTGTTCCTCACAGCTCTTGCATGTGATGTACTCTCCTTTATCTCCACAGCTCTCCTCACCACACGCTTGATTTCATGCAGCCTGCCCTGGGAGTCCTGCTCCTGACAGGGAGAATAAGGCTGTCCTTATTCTGCCTAACACTGATGCTTTTAAAGAGAATCACACAGCAGTGCAATGAGAAATGGAAGTAAAGAGAAAGGCGTGCTCAAGAGCTGCAGAGTAGTTGGAAACTGTGAGAACGAGGAAAGCTAAAGCCCAATCTGCACTAGAGAAGTTTTGCCAGTGTAGCTGCATCCCAGATCTCAAGACACAGATGGCTTAAACAGCCCTGGAACTAATGGGGTTTCTTCCATTAGCATTTATGCCAATTCACTGAGTGAACTTAATTGTTCTGGCTAAAAGATTCAGGTGTGTCAATGCTAGGAATTAAATCCCTAAAAAAATAATTAAAACCAAGAAAACAAACAAACAAAAAAAACCCCAACAACAAAATCTCCAAACAACTGGAAAAGCACATGAAAGTAGCAAACAAGGACTTCCTGGTTTTCCTGTGGTGCTCATTGAAAGTCTGATCAATTACCTGCCCACATTAATGCTCTGCCTCCATGCAGGAGAAAGCAGCTACAAGAATAGTTCTTTGTATTGCATCACAAGCACCATGGCACCCTGTGCAGAGTATAGCAAAAATCACATCCTGGTTAATACAGACCTAAGTTAGAAGGCACAGCATCTGAATTTTAGAAAGACAGCTGCCAACCTAAGTGTACAAGTCATCAAGGCAAGTGGAAGTCAATAAGGCAAGGCAGCCTGGCATCTTCTGGTGGAAAAGTGTTGTCTGAAAGAAAAAAACCAAACATTCCTCCACAACAAAATCCTGTGCCATAGATGCGTCGCTTTGAGACAGCTTCCCATAATTTTTTCCTGCTTTTCTGGCAGCTTTCCTCTCTGTCTTTCCCATGGAGAAAGGGAAAAAAAAATAAAAAGCCATTTTGAGTTCTACTTCCTCTAAAAAGTTGATGCTCTTAATATCCCTCCCTATTGCAAAATAATCAGCTTTAAGGACTGTTTTGTTTGATTTGCCTGAAGTACTTGGCCAGGGCTACGTGCACATAATTCAGGGGAAATAGCCTGAATTGCTTCAGTTAGTCCTGATAAAGAAAATGTTAGAGAAGTGCTAGGGAAGAATGTTAGGGCAAACCCAAAGCAGAGTTTACATCTGATGGGATTATCCCATACCATATGGATAATAAGATCAAGGGGAAAAGACCTTCAGTCTCCAAGATGATCAGGTGAGGACTAGGACAAAGACAAAAGGCACAGTGAGAAGAAGCACAGAGAAAGACACTGGGAAATATGCAGTAAGACAAATACTATCTAAAAATAGCACCAGTCTCCAAAAACTAGTCACAGATGAGATTAAAGATTAAGTGAATTTTGCCATCTCTCCTAACTGTAAGTGATCAGCCACAGACTTGTGCTGTTCTTTTATCACACAGAATCTTGCTGCAGAGGAGGAGCACAGGGACGTGTTGCCTTCACTCCTCTTCCAGCGAACTCTTCTGAGACCAATTTTCCCTCAAAGCTGTCCTGGTGATCATGCAGCAGAAAAATAAGTCCCCAAGTGTTGGACCAGGGTATAGTCTGAAAATTATGTTTCCTTATATTATAGATTGAAATAGAGATCTTTTCCAGGCAGACATTTGAAAATACTGATTGTTTTGTTTCTGAACCTCATTCCTGTAAAGGAGTTTCAGAAGGAGATCTGTCACTGAAGGAGGTTTGGACTTGCAGCCTCACACACAAGTGTTTTCAGAGGGCTGTCAAAGAACCCGTGGCCTCAAAGCATAAGGATGAGTGGGAGAAACAAGGCTGCATTTTATGACTGTTCAAGCAAACTAACACTGCCTCTCAACCTCCTTGCTCCAGTGCTGCTTTGTGACTCCTACAGGTTTCAAGCCCTTACCTGAAAAGGCAGTTTTTTGGAACACAAGCAAAGCCATTCTGCATTTTCAACCCCCTGTACAAATTGAGTTGATAACAATGAAAACAAGCCACTCCTGCCTAGTAAGAAACTAGTTGTACAAATGAGATAAAAAACAGGTGTGATTAGTCTCTTCTTTGATTCACTACCAATAAAAAAAATTTTTAAAAAAAACCTTCAAATAAAACCAAATAGGAACCTGGCCTTTTCTTCAACAGGACTAAAGTTTAAAATTTTAACTCTTTCTTAATACAGAAAATTTTTGGTTGAATGGAACATTTCAGGCATGTTACATCCAAACTAAACAAAGGATGAATGTCCAAGAGTAGGGATGGGAAGTGAGTGGCACGTTTATGTTAGGTAGGGTTCAAGTTCAGATTCCAACCCCAAGTCCAAGGGGATATGTGCCTCTTAGGACAGGGCGGTGTCTTAGGACACATGGTTACATTTTGTCTTTACAGAACACTTGGCATCATGAACATGCCATTCTGCTCAGTGTGGAGCTCACACTGGGGGATAGGGTGCTCAAACACTGTCTCTCACATATATGTATTTATTTGAACAGCTATGAGCATCAAAAGCAGAAAAAATGGCAGGAAACAGCTCCCACGGGCACTATTGTCCAGGACCTGATCCTCTGGGGCTCTTCCACAACATATACAACACAACAGACAACTAGCCAGGCCATTATCCTGAGAGATCTGGACTAGGGGTTCAGACCAGCCTCAAATAAGAGAGGAAACCAAATCCCTTCATTTAGTGAATTATAGAAACAAATCACTGTCATCTCTTCTGGAGATCTATGAATAGGGGAATGAAATTGTCTATTCCTCCAGCCGAAAATGATCAAATCATAACAGGTTCACTCTGTGACCACCCAAGAACTGAAGCTGCATTTGGGAGTCATGTGTTATATAAGCAAGTCCATCATCCTGTTCTTGCTGCTCCTCCTTTCCCTCCCCCCCACACCTCTCAGCTAGATTAAAACAGATGGCAGAGGGACATGGAATAAAGAGCAAACATAGGCAAGTGACTAATTTTCCAAAAGGAGACAGAAAGCCAAACCCTTAGAAGCAGCAAGGAATGCATAATTACCCTCTGAACATCACATTCTTTCCACATAAGAAGATGCAGTGGTTGCTACAGATATGATGACAACAAGCAGGGGAGGGATCCTCCAGGCAGGCTTGACAGGCAGTCTGGGACTACACTGCAGTCCTAGAGACACAAGCAGAAAACCTGGCAAAGGAATTGCAGTAGGAAACATGGAGGTGAGTTAATTACACCAGTGAGATGAGGACTATTCCACTGCTTGCCTTTAACCAGAGAGCACTGTCTTCATTCAAGTCCTGCTGGAGTTGGTGCTTGCATCTCTCCTGTCAGCACCCAGTGGCAGAGGGCAAATTCCCCTTCCCTGGCAGCTCGAGGAAGGCTTCAGACTTGGCATTTCAGCTGCTTCAGTGGAAGCACTACCCACCTCTGTTGGTTTTGCTCCAGGAGCAGCAACATGACAGAGCAGACATTTGCAGTGGTAATTTTCAGGGTTAAGCCTATCAGAATTTGTCATTTTCGCCATTTGGGATTATTTCTGCTGGCTGAACGAATTTAAAGAGACATCCAGAAAATTTAAAGCAAGCATAATCTTTGTTGTGCCTGACACAAAGCATACTGCAGCACATGATTTTGCCAACAGGAGGATTTTAAGACCATTACACGGCCAAGACAAGCACCAAATCCAGGTTGAAGGCACAGAAATGGACTTTCTTTTGCTATTCTGTAAGAAATCAGAGCGCCTGTGCTCAGACACAGAGGTACCTATCCTCCAGGACTCAGATTTGTTTCCTTCCTGTGTTATAATGGTATTCAGGGCATGCTGCAAAGCCTATTTATTTGCCTGTGCTTCTCCTGAGGCGTGCTTGGGAGACAGAATTCCACATTATCTTTAGCTGATATTAGTTCAATTGATTTATCTGTAATTTTGCTGTTATTTCTTGTCTGTGTTTCTAGGTCTGTTGTGACCTTTACAAGTGGAAATTATAAATAACTCCAGTTTGTGGAGACTCATACAGCAAAACCTAAACAGCTTTTTAAATATTCCTCCAGTTGCCAACACATTTCAGGTCCAGACTGTGCTCAGTCCCATGGACTGAACAGCATCACCCAAACAGGGAATCTTAAGCATTATTTTAGCATACGTATATAAATATTTGCTGACAGATTAGGAACTGGAAATAACTCTACCTCTGAATTAAGTTGCAGATGGGGGGGGGGGGAGAAAAAAGGAGGTTTTAAGCATGCAGAAATGCAGACTGGGTAAGGAGAGTTGGCAATCTTGTAATTTCTTCCCACTTCAATCTGCTGACAGACATCTACTTTGCATTCCAGGAAAGGCAGGTTTGCTGCAGCAGCCTTTAGCTGGCAAGGAACTTCCCTTACAAACCTTCCCTGCCTTGCCTCAGGGATGCACTGTGCCTTTAGGAGCATTAGCAACAATTATTGGCAGGAAAGAATTTAAGGACACCAAGAATCAAGTGAAAGTGTCCCTCTACCCTTCCTCCTCTGTTTGGACACTGGGGTTCAAGGTCAAAGCACACATTCCCTGTCAAATCCAAGTACAAGCTCATCTTTCTTAAATGGACTTTTTTAATCCAAAGCAGCAATATTTTCCTCTACTTACACTTAATATGATGGATGTAGCTAATTGTCATTAGTACATCACTTGGTCAGTATCTAAAGGCACACAGTCACATTAGGAAGGATTTGTACAAGTTTAAAAAGCCTCATAAAAAATTTTAGATCTAATTGGCTTGCAGGTCAGAATGGCCAACAGAGCAAGGGATTCCTGCTGGCAAGTGAAGTGTTTCACTTCAGAGTCAGCTGAAGTCTGGTGGAAGGTGGAAAAGTAGGAGCTTCTCCTGCCCCAGCATAACTTTTGTGTTTACTTAAAGCACAAAGGCTGCTGTTGCTGCCTGTAGCAGTTTAAATGCCCTAAATTCAAACCCTGGCTTATTTTGCTGTCTGATTACTGTTACAGTTTTTTAATTAAGACTCATTTTGTTAATGAAACCACATGGAAAAAACCCAAACATCTTCTCCCACCCCTCCCACTACTCTCAAAAAACCTGTATTTGAAAGCAGTACTTAAATCCTAATTAGCAAGTTTTCTCCCTGCCAATGCTTAAAGCAAAATAAAAAGAAAGACGTCCAAAAATCAAGAGCTGTACATTTCTAGCAGTTCAGTCTACATTCAGAACCCCAAACAGACTGATGATGTCTTTCACAAAGGTATTCCCAAGTCATGTTTCTCCAGCATTAGGCATTTTTATTTATTTCCCAGGTTTTCAAAGGCAGAATAGTACTGTTTTCCAAACCTGGGAGGGCAGGCTAAGGCTGTGTTAAACAAGAGCAATTACACTGTTATTTTGTAAATCTTAGACACAAATGGGAGGTTATGGGCTTAATAACACAGACACAAGCTCAGGAAAAGCTGAAACACCAACAACATCTATTTTCCTTAAGTGGCCACTAGACAAAGTCAATGTTTACTTTTGTGATAAGGCTGCACAGACATTTTCACCCATGCCTTCTAAACATGACCAGTAAGATGATTTATGTGTGTGTTTACAGACAAGGAAGTATTTATATTCAGGTCACCTCAATATGTGAGATCTGGAAGGGAAGGAAAAAAAGATTTGTAGAAGTGACTAATTCCTCCCAACCCACAGGAGATAAATCATGCTACTAAGAGAAAGCAATAAAAATAAACAAACTAAGGTTCCAGGGAATTCTTCTTGTTTTACAGTGAATTAGTGGAAGCACTGTTATGAATTTGCTCAAAACTTGACAAGGAAAGGCCAAAACAGAGGGGCAGAGGCCAGCTCTCCTGCATCTTAATCCAGTGCAATGTCTACAGGATCATCCTTCACACTCCTAAAAGTGGGTTGCTTGCTGAGGATAGAAGCCAGCCGTGGCAACTGACTCAACTGAGTTCCACTTAAGAAAAAATCCAGCATTAGGTCATTCTGGCCATTATCAAGAGAGAAAGAAGCAGCAATCCTTAAATACTGTCAATGCTTCAACTCCACATATTTCTAAAACAATCTCTTTAGTTAATGATCACCCAGTAAAGCTGCACAAATTCCCACCAATTAGAAAAGGATTCCCACCCCACTCGACCAGGAAAGCCACCAGATTTTGTGAGCCCTCTGCATGGCTCTGCCTCCACACAGAGAGGCATAATCACTGCACAGAAATGTGCAAGCCAGCACATTTCTGCCACTGTGCTTCCCATAAAGAGCCTCCAAATCACAGCAGCACCAAGGAAACTACTTATTCCCACATGCCACTTTTACACATCTACCCATACTATCTTCCTTACTCCATGGTTTCAAACGGAAGAATCTTTCAAAAATGATTAATCAGCTTTCATTAGCTCTAAATTGCTTTTTCCTTGCTTGCAATTAAGGATTAATATCCAAAGAGTTAGAAATTTATAAGGCAATTAACCATAATGAGTAACTTTTAAAGTATGACAAACTGCTGAAAATCAACAGATACCTTAGTTTTTCCCAAGAAAGCTTTTTTCCCTATGTATTTGCACAAGCTTTAAGGAAAATGTATTTAGCAAAGGTTGAATATTCACCAGATACTAGCATGAGTCTATTCTTTCCCTAGAAGGCAGCTAGCTATAGACCCAAATATCTGCAAAACAAGAAATTATTGTGGATTCAGAAGGTTTTAAGGTGACACTGACACAATGAAAGATCTATTTTTACATGTGTAAGATATATGTAAAGTTCAGAGAAAGGAATGCAGAAAGCACACACATGCTGTGATCTGCTCATGTACAGGACAAACATCTGCTCAGCAGGTGTAAATATCACCACATATATTCAACATCTCCTTTCCTTTTGCTTCCATTCAATTAAATGTTGGTCAACCACTGCTAAAAACATTTCTGAGTAGTCAGTAGCATATTAAGCACTGCCTGGGTTAAAATATCAAACCAAGTGAGTGAGTTGCATCCAAGGTTATAAACAGTAAATGAGATTCTTTTTCAGCCACTCCAGCATAGTATCAACAAGCTTTAGTTATGTTAATGAAACCTAATTTCTGAAAGAATAATTACCCACTAATTTCACATATTTCCCTACATGTGGCCTCCAGTGTAACACAAGTGCAACTCACTCACTACACTGAAAAATCTGTCAGGTAACCCCACTTAGGTGTTCATCAAATAGATCTTACACAGGAAATTGCAGGTCAACACTCACTAGAGGATGAAACCTGATCCTCTTTAGAGATCTTGTCACTCACAGTAAAAGCTGGAAACTCCAATTCAGCTGCACTGTGCAGGGTACTCAGAAACTGTTCTTGATGAGAACGTATCCCCAGAACACAACCAAGAACTTATTTCATCAGTATTTCCCTGCATTTTCCTTCCTGCAGAGCCATAGGAGGAGTTAGGCCATTTCCACAGAGTCATTAACAGAACAAGTAGCATCCAAGTTTTCTGCAGTTTTCTTTGGCAGAAACCACAGAACAGCAAAACTTGAGGAAAAGTAGAGATGTTCTCAGGACTCCAATGTATGTATAATAGTTCAATTAGACAATAAATGAACCATTTGAAGCATTAAAGCATATTAAGCTGTTTCATTTTGGAGATGTGTAAGAGGAAGATGTAAAATGACACTTTCATCTCACTATTTTTTTTCTTCTCCTGTTTGTATGGTATCACCCTAGGACATATGGCTATGTTTCACATTTCTGTTTTCTCTTCAAAACTATGTCCCAGTTAAGAAATCCCATTTTTAGCTAATACACAAGGAATGAGTCACTTATTGATGGGGGGAAATGAGTTTATATGGGGAAAATAAGCATTATGCCTGCTGGATTAATGTTTTCAACAGTCATTACATTGCTTAGTGGAGCGGACAGCACAAGCCTAAAAGTAGTATTAGTGTTTACTTTAGGATGAAGTTGTTCACATTAAACCAGTTTCAGGACTCCTCTACAAAGCATTCAGAATAAGTGTTTTTAGCTGGAGGGGAAGGGAGTATTTTTAGCCACTCAAGGAACCAATCTGGAGTTTGGAGCCAGAATAATTTCTAATGATAAGCCTGAACTTCTTGTAAGCTTAGGGCTCACAGTCTTTTAAGATGACAAAAATCAAGGGTGCATGATCTGAATGCTTTTACTTTTCCAACAGGTAACTGCTACAGATAGAGATCGTCTTTAAAAGGGAACATGGATTTAATAAACTCAACCGAACAAAACAGTACCTCAGAAGAACCTTTCAAATGGGCGACATCCAAGATCCTCATTTCCATCACCCTGTCTGTGCTTGCTCTAATGACAACGGCCATCAATTCTCTCGTGATGACTGCAATAATTGTGACAAGAAAGCTCCACCACCCCGCCAACTATCTAATCTGCTCTCTTGCAGTGACTGACTTCCTTGTGGCAGTCTTGGTGATGCCCTTCAGCATTGTCTACATCGTAAAGGAGACCTGGATCATGGGGCAGGTGGTGTGTGACATCTGGCTGAGCGTGGACATCACGTGCTGCACTTGCTCCATCTTGCACCTCTCCGCCATTGCTTTGGACCGGTACCGAGCCATCACAGATGCCGTGGAATACGCCCGGAAAAGGACACCTAAGCACGCTGGCATCATGATAGCAGTTGTGTGGATCATATCCATTTTTATCTCCATGCCACCTTTGTTTTGGAGGCACCAGACAACCAGCAGGGAGGACGAGTGCATCATCAAACACGACCACATTGTTTCCACCATTTACTCCACATTCGGCGCCTTCTACATCCCACTGGCCTTGAT
This sequence comes from Alaudala cheleensis, assembly GCA_013398995.1. NCBI lineage: Eukaryota > Metazoa > Chordata > Aves > Passeriformes > Alaudidae > Alaudala > Alaudala cheleensis. The sequence goes on from VWYE01005354.1 coordinate 120,652, forward strand.
CCTGATCCTTTACTACAAGATCTACAAAGCAGCAAAGACATTTCACAGGAGAAGCGTCAGCCGGATCGTGAGGGAGGAGGGGGTGAATGGACAAGTCCTTTTGGATGCAGGTGAGAGAAGCACCAAATCAGCTTCAATGCCCAGCACGACAGAGAAGACCTCAGATCCCCTGGTGAGCTCCGATAAAATCAACATCACTGTCCGAAGCCCCAGGTCTGAATCCAAGCACGAGAAGTCCTGGAAAAAACAGAGAATCTCCAGCACGAGAGAGCGAAAGGCAGCAACGACGCTGGGTTTGATCTTGGGGGCATTTGTGATCTGCTGGCTCCCGTTTTTTGTAAAAGAAGTAGTTGTTAATACCTGTGAAACATGTCACATCTCAGAAGACATGTCTAATTTCCTAGCGTGGCTGGGATATATAAACTCCCTTATTAACCCTTTAATCTACACAATCTTTAATGAAGATTTCAAGAAAGCCTTCCAGAAGCTTGTGCGGTGCGGGCAATACCTTTAAGAGCTTTTGTTCATATAAGGAGAACATAGGCATTGTTTTTTAACCTGTATAGATTTATATAACTCAGATGGCATTTGTTGTACTTAAGGCAAAGCACCAGGACTCTGCATTTACATTATAATGACTTTTTTTGTATAGGTAATTTTGGGAGCATTAATTGCCCAAGTTTTAAAGAGATGGATAATCTGGGATTGGTTTTGCTCTAGAAAGAGAGGTAGCGTATTGTGGGTCTGATCCAGCTGGGATTTGCACAGCTGCCTTGCTTGAAGCATAAGGTACTACCTTAAATTTGAAGGAAATACACACTTGAAGTAGACAAAGAAACAAACCCGTTTTAAAAGTAACCCTCAGTTATCAATGAAATGTTTTAAACCCTACTGATATAAGATAGAAAATACACCATGGAACAACAACATGATTTCAACAGTCTGGCACAGGCCTGCAGCATAGAGCCAAGCCATTCACAGCCAAGGGTAGTAGCTTTAACTATATCTACCATCATCCTGTGTCAGTCAGCTGAGTGAGCTGCAGCCATGCCTTGTCCCATAGATGGACTTCCCTGTGTTACACAGCACCCCAGCAGCAGGCAAAGGGCCCTCATGCTTTACCAGTTTCATAGCAACCCTGTGTTGGGAGCCCTCTGCCATTACACACCCAACAGCAGATGTGAGCATAACCCAAGGGAAGCAGCCAAACATCTGAGGCACCTCCAGTGAGCTGGCTGCAGAGTGCCCAGTGCTGTGAGACACCGCTTCCATGGGGAAGGGGAGGCTCATAAAGAGCAGCTGGTTCTCCTTGTGGAGATCTTAGAAGGGAAAGAAGCAGGAGACAAGGAGACACTCCTTTCTCCATGTCCTCACATGTGGCCAGACACAGAGCCTGTGACCTGCAGCAGCAAACCAGCCACAGCTCATGGTAGGGCTGAGCACTGCTGACAGAGGGGTGGCTTAGTGAGGTTTGAAGAACTGGGGCTGACAGCTCCAGCTCAGCATGTTCAGCCCTCCATCCTCAGAAGCCTGATGCCCCCCCAGCCTTTTCTCAATTACCCCAAGCACCAGGACTGTGCTCTCTTTCCAAGCAAGTGAGAAAGCACCACAGTGCTGGCAGCATGGGTCTCTGGAAAAGGCTGTGCAGCAGCTTCTGCAGCAGGGAAAGAGGGGGTGACCTCAGTGTGCACTGCACACCTGGGCAGGAGATCCTGTGGGATGCTCACTGAGAGGCTCACCTCTAAACCCCTCCTGCCCCCAGAGCATCCATCCATATCCCCATACCCAACAGAGTTAAAAAGGCATTACAGGAACTCCAGCCTGCCCTGACTTATCTAGTCAAAATGACCCCTATGAACAAATCCCTTTGAAGGCCTGAAAGATGACAGCTTTGCCAGTCCTCACTGACATGCTCTAGATGCCAAGCCATGATATTGTTGAGAGCCACACCAAAGCCCAGGTTTTGCACTTTTCAGGACAGATTCAGGTTGTGTCAATAAGAGCCCAGCTTCAAATTCTTTGTCAGACATTCAGTGCTGCCTCACAGGAACAGGGACTTGAGCTCCTTAGAGGGACTAAAAACCCCACTGTCAGCAGCAGCGATCTCCTGCAAAGGTGCTCCAGTTTGGCACCTGGACCACCAGCCTAGGGACACCACAAACAAACTGAGACATGACAGCACCATGGCCACCTTTAGTTGGGGAAAGGTGTCACTGGCCCTTGCAGTTGCTCTTCCAAAAGACTTTCCATTGTTTGCATTAGACAAAAGAAAGAAAAACACTGGAAAAAAGTCATCACTGTCGTTTCTCTCTCCCCGTCTCCCTCCTCTGTATTAAAAACTCTGGAGTTTGTAATAATTTTGGTACTTTCCCCACTGGCTACCAGCTGACACAACAGCTGTCAAAAGGGTGCATTCCTGCAAGATGACAAGGTTTGAAACTTGAGATACTGAACTAATTCTTTTCTGTCACTTGCAACTTACTCTATTCTGCTTTCACCTCAAGGTCCAAATGAAATGCTATTCAGAATTACCAGAAACAGTGCTTTTGCTTTGCTGTTGATTTTAATGCAGCCAGGAATCCAATGGAAAGCTCACTTGTCATACCATGGAGCTCTAGCACAGCAGTGGCACAGCTAAATTTTGAAGATACTGGGATGTGACAGAGTGGAATTGGCTCATGCTCAGTGAAAGCCAGCACACTTTATTACCATTGCAGTCAGAACACAGCCTCTGCAGACCCCGTGACCTCAGTACTGGCTGCATTATGCTGAGAGAAAAAATGGCTCTCAGCATCAGCTGTGCTCTGCTGTCTCCAGAAAGAGCCATGAAATTTAGCTTTCCTAAAGGATTGGCAGATTAGCGGGAGGCAGAGCACAAAACACCACTAAATCATTCACTCTTGAAGACCTCTGTTTCCCACATTTCCTGAGTCATAACCCTGGGTGTCTTGGGGGAATCCCCCCTCTCCCCCTATGGCTGCTGGAATACAGACTATATTGTTTATCCTCTTACTCATAAGATGTTTGACAATATCCTGTGAAAACAAATGGGAAGGAAAAATAGGGGCTGCTTTCCAGGAGAAAAGATACTTAAAATACTCATTTAAATAATAATGGGTGAAGCTCAAAGGAATCATACGTAGATAAACAGAAAATAGCTGTCATATGCACTGTTAACAGTATTATACTCTGAAACTAATTAAGCTGCAAAACATTTCTCAAGATGCAGGGTGGTTTCTTTTGTATCATTTTCACTGAGCTGTATCTGCTCACCCTTCAACACAGTGGTGGGAGGGGCAACTGCAAGAAATCTGATCAAACAAGTGGGCAGGTATTCCATTAAAAGCACTTGAGGCTTGTGGACCATCATTTCTGGGTGTCTGATTGCAACTCATCACTCGTTCCCTTACAGAACCCACTGTGCCAAACACTTCCCCACACAGCACCACACAGTATCACTTCATCTGTAGCACTTAGCCATGCACGTGATGCATCCAGAATAACAAAACAAGAACTCCCCTTTCAGAATGGATAGAGGTTAAGATGTCTGCAGGATGCTGCTTTCCCTCCCCATGAAGCACATGGGCTTCCACCGGACCTCAGCACAAGGTTAAAGGAGCAAGATTTTATGCACTGGGGCTAAGATTTTTTTGCAAGTAACTCTGTGCCCTGTAAGAGTTCAGTCTCAGCAAAGAGAAAAAAAATGTGTCTGGTTTCCCACCTCTGTCAGAAGACTCTGAGTGTGTATCACAGGGAAAGGGTTTACATGTCCTCCAGAGTTTGTACAAACCTTCCTGGGCTCCTATCCCTGCTGCAGCTGCCCTCCCCATTGCTGTTGGCTGCCCACCCATCAGTTTAGATTTCTTCCAACACCCAGAGAACTGGATTTGGAGCAGCTGACCCACTCCCACTTCAGCTTTCAAAGAGAATGGTTCCTGAAGCAGCTCTGAACACGACATCCAGCTCAGGTGGATGGTTTTTACTAACAACAAGCAGTTAGACACACCTCGTTACACTGTACTCATTCCTTTGCCTTTCCTCCCTGCCAGATGCTTTATTGGTGTCCTTTTCTCCTGAGGGTGGCATATCCCTCACAAAGAGCTTGGGGACTCAAAAATACATTTGTTTTAGTGATGCAGTCACACTTGTTAGCACATGACTGTACCACCCAGAAACACCCACCTCATCCAAATGCGCTTTTGGCAGTCGCTGCCTTCAGCTGGTGCCTGATTGTTCTCGGTGCTGGGGAGGTGCATGGAAACAGCTCCGTGCCAAATTATCTTCTCCAGCAGTTACAAACTCAGCACATTATTTCTAGGCAAGTACACGTTACTACTCGACCTTTGCATGTCAGATTCCCCTCGCAGGAGAGAAATAGAAAATCATTGCTGTAGCTGCCGCAAAAAAAAAAGAAAAAAAATTTAAAAAGGGCTTTTTGGAACTCTGCATACCAAAGAGTAAATCCTGCAAGAAAGTGAGAGGAAAGCTTTGTAGCAGCCCTATAAAGATTAAGAAAAATCCAAACACTTGTGTCAGTCCCAGTACAGGGACAGTACTACCAATAGCAGGACTGCTAAAAATTACCAGCAAGAATTACCAGCAAGATGTTATCTCCTCCCCTGTGAAATCCTGAAATTAATTAAACCATTTATATTTTTTTTTCAGATTTTTCATTGTCTTCTGGAGAACCAGGATCAAATTTCTTATTTCACTACTCAATCAGGAAAGCTAAACCTCTAAAAGAAACATAAATGGTTTTTTTGATTTAGCATTTCTAGCCATCATAAAGTAACTCAAAAGAATTAAATCTTTGATGATACTGATCTTGGCTAAGAGGAAAGATTACAGAACAAACAGAAGCCAGCAGCAAGGGCTGTGAACAGCCAAGGTTACCAGCCAAATCCAAAACAGACTTTCTGGTGTCAAATCCTCCACACATAATGCACACCAGTGACTGAAAGCAACTATTATCCTCACTTTCTATCCTAACTTTAAGTATGAGTTTCATAAATTTCAGTTGTTTACTTCACATTCAAGTGAGTTAGTTCTTAAGTAAGAACTCTGCAATTCAGGAAAATTTCAGAAGGGAATATTTTCAGGCGAGGAAAAAGTACTGTGTTTCATTAGTCCAAGTACATTAGTACAATTATGAATTTAAAATCCTGGTTGGGACAGTGTAAAGTCAAAGATGCTGCTTATCAAATGCTATTGCTTTTTATCCACTAATAGCTCAAACCAATTGTATCTACTCTTCTTTATAATATAATGCTATTATATATATTATATATATAATCTAGGCCTAAAATTATTTAAAATACAGTTTTGAAGGTATTCATTGCTATGCACCAGATGGGCAGCACTAATAAAAATTAGCCTCTCCACTTTAAAGCAAGATCCCTCCTATACATTGATGATATCTTCCCCTCACTAAATTAAGACCTTTCCTTTCTTGCTGTACACTCATTTATCTGAAACTGTATTTCATGTTTGGGTTTAAAGATGAAAAACATGCTTAACACCACAAAGCACTAACTGCTAAGGTAATGCTGGAAGAGCGATTAGTCTTCCCACTTTCAGTTTAGATCATGACTGGTGGTAGACATTTAATGCAAGAGCTGGTTCTGTGCTGGCAGCACTCCAAGATGCAAAAGCTGTGGCTAATTTGTGTGACAGCAAGCGTCTGCTAAGCAGCTCACTCTTGGCTGCGCCTGGTTTCCCATCTTTCACAGTACAAAGCTGCATGAAACAGTCCACAACCACGAAATAAGGAATCAGCCAGTTTGCACTCCAGTTGTTTCCAGTCTGGCAGTCACTGGAAGATAGTTACCCTGCAAACACACACCACTAACCAACAGCAGCAGAGCTGTGCCTGCATTCACAGCAAAAATATTAAATATTTCACATTCATCCACTACTTTGGAGGCAGCCTGATCTGACTCATGGCCAGGTGGGCTCAAGACAGAGCAGCACTGCTCCCCAGCCAGACACAAAAACAGATCCCTTCAAGGAGAATGCCAATGATAGCAAAACAGTGTTGAATTACCTCAACAGCTCTGGTCAATAGAGGGCTTGCATTCTCTGTCATCAAAAAAAGTTCACCTCTGAAGCTTGAGGTGGTCCATCAGCTTAGATATATGCAAAAATACTGGAACTTAAGATAAAAATTCAAGCTAATTGTTTTCAGCTTGGGGATTTATCTTTCACATCTACTTTAACAGCCCATAAACTGTGGTCATTTTGAACCCAAAATGACCAAGCAAGATATGTGTATAACAGCTGAGCAGGACTTCATTTTTCACACACATAAATTTATGGTACTATTTGACTGTTTCAAATGTTTTTCACTGATGGTCTCCTGCATTTGGACAAGTATTTTTTTCATCTTGTTTTCAAAGTGTGGAAGAAATTCTAATTAATTCATCATCCCAGGTAGGTCTTATCTCATTTTTATAGTTAGAAAACCAAAAGCTAAGGGAAGAAGGCAGCCAGCACCTCATCCTGAGATCATGGGGTGGAGGACAGGAGGGGAAGGGAGGGGAAAGGCAGGGAAGGGAGAACAGGAATCCCTCTGTTAACTGCACAAGGAATCACACACTACTGTCTGAGGGATGAAAATGAGAGCTGTGGAGCAAAGCAAATCAGGAACACAGAAGGAGGAGAAGAATGGGAAGAGAGAAAGACTGAGCAGTTTTCTCCTTATAGGGCCTGGCAGCCTTGAAATAAACTTGTTTGAACTCATCACATCTCAGATCCAGCTAACAGAAGTGCCAGTTCATTTTGGAGCTGCCTGGCACCTCCCAGAGCTGAGAGAGTGAGAGGAGGTGGTTTTGCCACCTCCATCCCACACAGGGTCAGGGCAGCACTGCAGAGCCCAGCACACGTGATCCTTCTTCAAAACTGCTGTGACAACTCTGGTCAGCACCACCAGTGAGGCTGGGGAACTGCAAGTATTGAGATCTTGAGAGGTGCAAACAGCAGAGAAAAAAAAATTAATATTAAGAAAGGATATCTTAAAATCTTATCTACATTCCAATGCCCTCCCAGTTTCTCAAAAGTGTACCCGGAGAGTACCTCAAGTACCTGGAGAGCTGAATGGAGACTGTCCCTTGCTTTAGACAGGGATAGATGCTCAGCTTGCTTTATATTTCAGAAGTACAATTTACAAAGTCAAACCACTACCGCGTTTCCTTCTCTTAGTTGAATACCCCTGTGTATGCCAATCCTCCCCAGCCCCTGCCAGCTTGGCCCTCGCCTGTGTCTCCAGCTCACTGAACACGGTGTTAAAGCACTCCATAACAATCTATTCCAGCACTCCTCTCTTTCACTTGACTGGAGAAGAATAACAAAAAGCAACTCCAAGCTCTAAACCTGCAAATAGGGCATAAAATAGAAATAGAAGGAAGCACTCTAGATAGAAAATAAAGCAAGTGACACTCCTTTGGACCACCCTTTCTAGTCACCCCACACCACGCTCTCTTCTCACCCACAACACGCTACACACTGCGAGGGAATGGGAAAAGTTATTTTGGTAGCAGGTTGACTGATTTTGTACAGTTGGGCTAAAGAGCTCTCGTTTAAAGACCCCTCAGGGGAGCGAGGAAGGCTGTGAAATGATAGCCTGCTTCGCCTTCTCTCATCCTCAGCTGTACAAAGAAAACCAAAGAGGATCCAGGGATTATTGACTCGGGTGCAGGCAGGGAAACACAGCACAGATAAGAGGGGAGAAGGAGGAAGGAGCAGGCTCTCACTGAGGGCTGGGTTCTCACGGGACAGAGCAGCTTTGCCTCAGCTCCCGGACACTTCGTGAGGGGACAACCCCATCTCGGCGGGCAAGAAACCACCAGTGCAAGGGGGGAACAGGAGGCGATTTGGGGCTGTTCTCGCCGTGCCAGGCCCTGGAGCTGCTGGAGGCTCGCTGCAAGGCCGGGGATGTAGCGGGGATGTGCCGGGACGCGGAGCCTTTTCCCGGGCGGGCGGGTCCCTCTAGCGGCTCCTGAGCCCGGCAGCGGCCCCGGCCGAGCTCCCGCTCCCTGCCCTCGGAGTTCGGGGACAACCCTGCGGGTCACAGCCCCGGCTGCCGTCCCCACACAGCCTCTTGACCGGGGTGGGCCCAGCTGGCAGCCGAGCCCCGCTCCCGTGTCCCCGGCATGGCACCCCGTGCCGCCCGGTGACAGGCATCCCTGGCCTGCGGACAAACAAAAACTGGGGAAACCATCAGGATCTCCCCTTTCCCAGCAAGGTTCTCAGAACCCCCATGTCTACCTGCACCCCCGTTCAGTATGGTTTATCAGAGAATCATAAAAATACCCTGAGTTGTACAGGAACCACAAGGATCTTCGAAGCCAACCCCTGGCCCTGCACACCCCAACAAGAACATCATGTACCCAAGAGCTTTGTCCAAGCGCTTCTTCAACTCTGGCAGGCTTGGATCTGTCACCAGTCTCCTGTGGAACCTGTTCCAGTGCACAGCCACCCTCTGGGTGAGGAACCTTCTCCTGATATCCAGGCCACTTTCTCCTGCCCGGCACAGCTCCATGCCATTCCCTCAGGGCTGGAGGCCAGAGAGCTGCATCTGCCACTCCCTTCCCCTCATGAAGGTGGTTGAAGGCCACAATCTCCTCAGCCTCCTCCAGGATGAACAGAAAAAGTGACCTCAGCCATTTGTCAGAAGGCTTCCCCTCCAGGCCCTTCCCCATCCTTGTGGTGTCCTTTGGACACTCTCCAATGGTTTCATGTCTTTTTTTCTTTCATGGCACACAGAAATGCCCTCAGGACCCGAGCTAAGGCCACACTAGAGCAGAGCAGAACAATCACCACCCTCAGCTGGCCAGTGCTGCTGTCCCTGATGCACCCAGTGTCTGCTCATTTAGAGACTTGGTGCACCACACACATGAAAGGAAGAAAGATTTCACTGAAAGGTTGATTCACATAAGGAATCATTACCTCTCAATAACCTGAGAGGAGCCACTGAGCACAGAGCAGGTGGAAGGCTGGGTTGGTGAGTGAGGAAGCCACAATACAGCTTTCCTCTGGGTCAATACTCCTGTAGCATGAGGCTCCTGGGACAGCCAGGTGCCAGGGGCACTGGAGGTTTCTGAGAAAGGGAGCATAACATTTGCTCCCTCTCATGGCTGCTTCAAGACTGAGGTGGTAAGTAACACTTTTTGAGCTGAATGAGACTCCAGGGCATTCTAATTAAAGTTGGAAAGCCTGGGGAGTTCAGCAATGTGTATACAACCTCTCAAGCAAAGGTCAGAAAAGACTGTCATTTGAAATGGTATACAAAAACAATTTTGCAGTTGACAAATGTACACAGAGGAGAAAATTTACAAATCACCAGAGATCAGGGAGCTGATAACACAATAATAAAGGCCTCAGTGACAGGTAGAAGCTTCTAAGGTGGTTTCTAGAGAAGCCCCTTCTTTTTGATGTGTTATTTGGTTTATTTCAGGATTTAATTCCAAGTACTCATGAACAATACCAAGCACTACAGAAATAGCCACTTACCTCTCTATTTAAAGTAATTACATTAATTATGACTGGTTTTGATCTGGACTAGTTTGTGGTTATTAGACTAGAGGTATTGTTCACAGTTGCTCTTTACCACTTTTTGATATTGCACATTACTGTGTAAAGTGGCCAAAACTTCCTCATTTCCAAAATCTGTAGCCCCTCTCATACTGCACAAGGACAAAACAAAGCACAGGGTGGTGGAGAATTGTGCTCTGGAATTATAAAGTAGCCAATGACTGGAATTTCACTCTAGGAAAGAAAAATCATGTAAAAATGTTAATAACTGAAGTTTTACTGTCTTCCTACATTTTTTGTGAAATTCTATCAACAGCATTTGGTGGAATACTGGGCAGCAGTACACCAATGCATACTCTGGGTACTGAGAAGAGGAGCTTTAAAGTCTCAGCTGAGACCAGAACACGTACACAAAGAAACACATATAAGCCACACAAATATGTGTACATGAACATACAGCTAAAGTGTCACAAACAATCCTTTTCAAAGTTAGAAATTACCAAATATAAGGGATTCATGATGGCAGATTTTTTCTGAGCAAGAGAACTCAAGAGCTGTAAGGGCTCTTTCTAATTCCCCTGGCATTTTTTCATGCTAAGAAATTGTCTCCCTTGCATTGCCTAACCATTGATTTATACCCAAGTGCTTCAGTTGGTTCCTGTCAGCTGTCCAATTCCATTCCTGTTTCTGGAAAAGTGAATCTAGAATTGTTTATGCAATTCACTCGCAGGTTGAATTTTATTTTTCTTCTTTTTTTAAATATAGGCAAGCACAAAAGCCACAGAAGCACTTGAGCTGCTTTGCAAAGCAGAAAGAAAAATTATGACAGATTTTCTGACTCCTGTGCTTCTGTCAACGTCTTTTTTCTGTCCTATATGCTTTCTTCACTGTCATACAGACACAAAACAAACAAAGAGACAAATGAACAAAACAAATAAACCCACACACAAACAACTTCACCAGAACTGGAGATTTCTTTCTGTCCAAGTTTTGTTCTATTCTGAGGGGGAGGAGAAAAAAAAAAAAGGAGAAAAAAAAAATCCAAACAAACAATCCAAATCTTTCATCACAACTGTGAGGCCAGTTACAGTTATTCATGCTGCATTTCCAAGGGAATACGCAGTGGCAGTATGATCCCTTCTCATTCCCTTTTGCTGTGGAATAGATTGCTGTAGAGGGGGTAATTACAGATATTCAGACACCCTCAAGACAAGCTAGCTTTAAGTAGCAGAGAATTCAAATTTTCAGGCCGTTTGGAGAGATGTACAAACAGTAACCCTGCATTCAGGGTGGTCATAAGGTGGTGCAAACCACATCCTCCCATTCAATTACCCAGAAACGTGTGGGGTTTTTGCCAGATAGTGCTCTTTACAATAGTCAACATTTGTTTGATGCAAAAATATCACAGGGACTCTTTCTACCTGCAGTAGTTCACCATATAAAAAGCAAGTGTGGAATAAACTCCTTCCCTTATTCCCCCATCTCAATTTATTTTTTTCTGTCACTACATGACATATCCAGACAAATGTTCTGGCATGGGAGGTCTCAAATGCATCTCCTGGAGTTTCATTGCTGTGGCAGGGAAGTTCAAACATTGTCACCAGCATTGCAGGAGATCACAGATATAAAGTGAGTGATCGTCTCTGCATCACACAAGGTACCTGCCCTGAGGTAAAATGAAGCAAGTTGATCTGAAACAAGTAAGGATAGGAGCTTCCCTGGGCCCTGGTAAGGAAAAGGAAGACTGATGGTGAGCCAGCCTGCTGAACATGGCTTGGAGCACAACCAGGAGTGAAATCCACAGTCCAGCACCCAGGGGGAGCACCCTCCCAAGAGGTCTCTCTGTTCAGCTGAGCTGGTGTCCCAGCAGCAGCTGCAGAAGGACAGCGTGGGGACATGCTGGCTCACAGTGACACAGGGCTGAGGTCACTGCAGTCAGGGAAAGGCCAGCCCAAACACACAGCCAAGGAAGATGGCAGGCCTGTGTNGACAAATGTACACAGAGGAGAAAATTTACAAATCACCAGAGATCAGGGAGCTGATAACACAATAATAAAGGCCTCAGTGACAGGTAGAAGCTTCTAAGGTGGTTTCTAGAGAAGCCCCTTCTTTTTGATGTGTTATTTGGTTCATTTCAGGATTTAATTCCAAGTACTCATGAACAATACCAAGCACTACAGAAATAACCACTTACCTCTCTATTTGAAGTAATTACATTAATTATGACTGGTTTTGATCTGGACTAGTTTGTGGTTATTAGACTAGAGGTATTGTTCACAGTTGCTCTTTAACACTTTTTGATATTGCACATTACTGTGTAAAGTGGCCAAAACTTCCTCATTTCCAAAATCTGTAGCCCCTCTCATACTGCACAAGGACAAAACAAAGCACAGGGTGGTGGAGAATTGTGCTCTGGAATTATAAAGTGGCCAATGACTGGAATTTCACTCTAGGAAAGAAAAATAATGTAAAAATGTTAATAACTGAGGTTTTACTGTCTTCCTACATTCTTGTGAAATTCTATCAACAGCATGTCTGAATTTGGTGGAATACTGGGCAGCAGTACACCAATGCATACTCTGGGTACTGAGAAGAGGAGCTTTAAAGTCTCAGCTGAGACTATAACATGTACACAAAGAAACACATATAAGCCACACAAATATGTGTACATGAACATACAGCTAAAGTGTCACAAACAATCCTTTTCAAAGTTAGAAATTACCAAATATAAGGGATTCATGATGGCAGATTTTTTCTGAGCAAGAGAACTCAAGAGCTGTAAGGGCTCTTTCTAATTCCCCTGGCATTTTTTCATGTTAAGAAATTGTCTCCCTTGCATTGCCTAACCATTGATTTATACCCAAGTGCTTCAGTTGGTTCCTGTCAGCTGTCCAATTCCATTCCTGTTTCTGGAAAAGTGAATCTAGAATTGTTTATGCAATTCACTCGCAGGTTGAATTTTATTTTTCTTCTTTTTTTAAATATAGGCAAGCACAAAAGCCACAGAAGCACTTGAGCTGCTTTGCAAAGCAGAAAGAAAAATTATGACAGATTTTCTGACTCCTGTGCTTCTGTCAACATCTTTTTTCTGTCCTATATGCTTTCTTCACTGTCATACAGACACAAAACAAACAAAGAGACAAATGAACAAAACAAATAAACCCACACACAAACAACTTCACCAGAACTGGAGATTTCTTTCTGTCCAAGTTTTGTTCTATTCTGAGGGGGAGGAGAAAAAAAAAAAAGGAGAAAAAAAAAATCCAAACAAACAATCCAAATCTTTCATCACAACTGTGAGGCCAGTTACAGTTATTCATGCTGCATTTCCAAGGGAATACGCAGTGGCAGTATGATCCCTTCTCATTCCCTTCTGCTGTGGAATAGATTGCTGTAGAGGTGGTAATTACAGATATTCAGACACCCTCAAGACAAGCTAGCTTTAAATAGCAGAGAATTCAAATTTTCAGGTCGTTTGGAGAGATGTACAAACAGTAACCCTGCATTCAGGGTGGTCATAAGGTGGTGCAAACCACATCCTCCCATTCAATTACCCAGAAATGTGTGGGGGTTTTTTTTGCCAGATAGTGCTCTTTACAATAGTCAACATTTGTTTGATGCAAAAATATCACAGGGACTCTTTCTACCTGCAGTAGTTCACCATATAAAAAGCAAGTGTGGAATAAACTCCTTCCCTTACTCCCTCATCTCAATTTATTTTTTTCTGTCACTACATGACATATCCAGACAAATGTTCTGGCATGGGAGGTCTCAAATGCATCTCCTGGAGTTTCATTGCTGTGGCAGGGAAGTTCAAACATTGTCACCAGCATTGCAGGAGATCACAGATATAAAGTGAGTGATCGTCTCTGCATCACACAAGGTACCTGCCCTGAGGTAAAATGAAGCAAGTTGATCTGAAACAAGTAAGGATAGGAGCTTCCCCGGGCCCTGGTAAGGAAAAGGAAGACTGATGGTGAGCCAGCCTGCTGAACATGGCTTGGAGCACAACCAGGAGTGAAATCCACAGTCCAGCACCCAGGGGGAGCACCCTCCCAAGAGGTCTCTCTGTTCAGCTGAGCTGGTGTCCCAGCAGCAACTGCAGAAGGACAGCGTGGGGACATGCTGGCTCACAGTGACACAGGGCTGAGGTCACTGCAGTCAGGGAAAGGCCAGCCCAAACACACAGCCAAGGAAGATGGCAGGCCTGTGTCCCTCTAGTCCTTCCAGTGAAGTACACTGCTTGCTGTCATTAAGGTATGGTCACTTCTGAGCCTTTTGAGGGCCTTTTTCGTACAAGGAAGTCCCCTGCTGACCAATTAGTCCAGCTTGCCCTTTGCTTGGCATCACACTGTGGAAAAAATGCCAGCCATGAATATACTCCAGATGACTCTGGCCTTTGCTGCCAGGGATGGAATGAGGGGTATCAATGCCCTCAGCAATGTATTTTCTGATCTGGCTGTCTATGCATATAAAGCACAGCTTAGTAACCCAAAATATAAATACAAAACAACCCTTTATTAATGTAGCAGAAGACTGACACATGCAACCATTTCCTCCCTGGTCTTTAGAGGTTTATTTCTATTTCCTTCTTTCACACTACATCCCCCACACCATGGTCATTTCCTTGCTCTAACCCCATCACTGTGATCTACTGCAGTACAACCCACTTCCTCACAGGTAGCCCACTGCTCAGAGAGGCTTCATAGACCACAATGCAGCCAGAGTCTGATAAATGGCTTCTACGTGCAGAATTACTGCCCACAGATTCATGGGTTTTTCCATTTTCACATTTCCAAGTGTGTCAAAAGAGCAAAGTCACGCACCTGGACTTTTTTTCAAGTACAGAAATGCAGATATTATCTTGTGCCAAAAAAAAAGACTAAAGAATGCTCCCCAAGCAAATGGGGATTTAAAAAATAAAAAAATTTTAAAAACCAAACTGACAATAAACCAGACATTCATCTGAATGGCAGCACTATCAGCCAGCAGTTTTTCATGTCAGGTGGCTGCTTTGTCTAGATGTTGCAGGGAAATTCCTTCCTTACAGGCTGCTTCTGCCTGAAGTTCATCAAATCCAAAGGTATCAGCCAGCACCATTTGTGGACAGTCTTGATAGTTATGGGGGATCAATGTGATGTGCCATTTCCTTGCTGATCTACTCATCTCCTTTTCAAAGCTGTTAATAAACCCAAGCTGTAGCAATCTAGGCACAAAACTCAAGTAGGACAAGAAGAATTCATTAAGTACTTAATTTGCTGCTTTAATAACAACATCAACCAAAACAAAATCCACCAAAAACCAGAAAAGGAAAAGCCATTTCATTCTACACTTCCATTTCACAGGTGGGTGTGTTTTCTACAGCATTTTTCAACATCAGAGATTACCAGTTGCAAAGATATTTGTAAAAGTGAGACCAAGGCTTGAGCTGGCAGCAGAGGTCAGATCTCTAACCCAGTGAGGTGCAGATGTATTGGTGTCCTCACTTCCCATGTTCACAGAGGGCACAACAAATTGATAGAAATATTTAAACATCCCAACCTTAAGTCAGAAGCCTCATAGTACCTTTGGTTTGGTTTTTTTTTTCCTCTCTTGTATTTAACACAATCCTCTTGCTTTACTGTCTGAGCTCCTCATTGTCTTTTATAGAAATTAAAATAATACAGGAGAAACAAGAAAGTTTCCTTTGTGCTGTGTCCTCAGAACAAAGATAAAAAATCATATGAGAGAGAAAGACAGAGAAGGAGAAACTATTGCCCAAGATCACAAAAGAAAACAGCTGCAAAGAATGAAACCCAAGTCTCCTCACCTACTATGACATGATTTGATTCTCTCCTCAGGCTTCATTAGGTCATATTTAAAAGTCTGTAAAATGTCAAAGTCAGAAAACAAGCAAGGGAGCTCCTCTGACATAAAAGTGCAGAGTCTAGAGTAGAGATTTGGTGAAAGAATATAGACATTTGTTATTTTTGGCTAGTCTCCTTATTGTTAACCTTTACTGTTTGTAGTCATAGCTGGGGCTTCAGAAAATAGCACAACTGAGATTTGCTTAATTTGCCATTAACAGCTGTGGTGTCAGATCCACTGGGTTTTCAATCATTTTAAAATCCAGGAACACAGAGTAAGCCAAACACCAAAACTGGGGCTCAAACAAGTGGGATTTTAAGGTAAAACAAAGCAAAAACCATCAGAGACTCTGTGAGTAATCATTAAAAACAAGCAAGGCTGTAGTCAGCTTGTGGTTTCAGAGATGAGGGAAAGTGAAAAATTATTTCACATGAAGAAATTCTGCATGAAGCCAGTAGGAAAAATGTTAAGCAGGTTTCTGTGGAAGGCCACAATCAAATTTTCACGCTGTCCATTCAACACCACACTGAGATGGCTCCTCAGGCTGCCACTGGGCACCCTGAAGAAGGTTGTGATCTTCCAAANAGAAAAGGAAAAGCCATTTCATTCTACACTTCCATTTCACAGGTGGGTGTGTTTTCTACAGCATTTTTCAACATCAGAGATTACCAGTTGCAAAGATATTTGTAAAAGTGAGACCAAGGCTTGAGCTGGCAGCAGAGGTCAGATCTCTAACCCAGTGAGGTGCAGATGTATTGGTGTCCTCACTTCCCATGTTCACAGAGGGCACAACAAATTGATAGAAATATTTAAACATCCCAACCATAAGTCAGAAGCCTCATAGTGCCTTTGGTTTGTTGGGTTTTTTCCCTCTCTTGTATTTAACACAATCCTCTTGCTTTACTGTCTGAGCTCCTCATTGTCTTTTATAGAAACTAAAATAATGCAGGAGAAACAAGAAAGTTTCCTTTGTTCTGTGTCCTCAGAACAAAGATAAAAAAATCATATGAGAGAGAAGGACGGAGAAGTAGAAACTATTGCCCAAGATCACAAAAGAAAACAGCTGCAAAGAATTAAACCCAAGTCTCCTCACCTACTATGACATGATTTGATTCTCTCCTCAGGCTTCATTAGGTCATTTTTAAAAGTCTGTAAAATGTCAAAGTCAGAAAACAAGCAAGGGAGCTCCTCTGACATAAAAGTGCAGAGTCTAGAGTAGAGATTTGGTGAAAGAATATAGACATTTGTTATTTTTGGCTAGTCTCCTTATTGTTAACCTTTACTGTTTGTAGTCATAGCTGGGGCTTCAGAAAATAGCACAACTGAGATTTGCTTAATTTGCCATTAACAGCTGTGGTGTCAGATCCACTGGGTTTTCAATCATTTTAAAATCCAGGAACACAGAGTAAGCCAAACACCAAAACTGGGGCTCAAACAAGTGGGATTTTAAGGTAAAACAAAGCAAAAACCATCAGAGACTCTGTGAGTAATCATTAAAAACAAGCAAGGCTGTAGTCAGCTTGTGGTTTCAGAGATGAGGGAAAGTGAAAAATTATTTCACATGAAGAAATTCTGCATGAAGCCAGTAGGAAAAATGTTAAGCAGGTTTCTGTGGAAGGCCACAATCAAATTTTCACGCTGTCCATTCAACACCACACTGAGATGGCTCCTCAGGCTGCCACTGGGCACCCTGAAGAAGGTTGTGATCTTCCAAACATCAATAAGACATCAAGCTCTCATCATGTCCAGCAGGTTTTTTTTTGCTCCAGATACAGCCACCACGGGGCACATCCTCCTCAAGCAGGTGGTGATTTTTGATGTATCTATTTATCCTCCCACACCCTCAAAGAATGGACACAAAAAGCACATGGGAGTCCTATTGAATGTCTACTTGCATCAGCACAGATTCATTTCCATCTCTGCCCAGACAGCAGCTGAATCTTCTGATGTGAAGCCATCACACATCAAATTAGTGGTGAGATTGATAATTAAAATTTCCTAACACTTTGCAATGAAAGACTTTGTATCACTTTTCAAGGCTTTTCAGTGCTCAGACTGACTCTGCCTCAAATCACAGGACTGTCTGGGCTAATGCAGAGCCCTGCTTGCCAGGTACCAAAAGCAAACTTGGACCAAAATGCTCCTCTCATTACAAAAAAAAACCCTCCAAATATTTCTCTGTAGCAGTTCTTACCCCCCCCCCCACACACACACACACCCTTTTCCTACCTTAAAGAGCACTGGCTGTGCATGACTCCAAACACCAACCCCATGAGATCCTACAAGGATGCAATGAGAGCTTTGGGGCTCAGGGCTGCTCCTACCACAGCTTTTCTTGCCCAAAACCTAGCAAGCCCCCTGCTTAGCAATTAAAGGTATTTTGCAAGACCAGCTGTGCAATTGCACAGCTGTTGGCAATTCCCTGAGCTTCTTTATCCTTAGGGCAGGCCTTTCTGCAGGGCAATTATCTTTCCCCATCTTTGCAGGGTTTCCCCGTGTTCCTAATGTCCATTTCAATAGAATTACCCTTATTTCCATAGCTGGCTAGGCTGATGTTTCCTTTGGTTTAGAAGAGAAGTCTCCAACATCTCTACATCTTTAACATAAAGAGATTCCTGACTTCATTTAAAATGAAATCTTTTGGTCCATTCTTCACCATTAAGTGAAGAAGCATGATTTTCCCTTTTTAAACTAAGATCACGTACACCTGTTCCAGGTCACATTAACTAAATCAACCTCACTTGCTCACTCAAGGGGTTTTTTTACAACTATCTCCTCTAAGTTGTTAATGTTAGTCTCAGAAATAAAATTTTAAGTCATATCAGCCCCTGGTTCATTGACTGTGGAGTTAAATAGATCTTCTGTTGTCATTCCCGTGGCATATGATTGCTAATGGTTTTCAGTCTGGATGACTGAGAAAATTTCCTGTGACACAAATCTCTAGAGTATTTCACTCTCTAAAAGCATTCAGTAATTCTTTATTTGCATCCAAACTCAACACCCCAGTCTATCCCAGGAGGGCTTCCTTTGACATCTTTTCCTGGAATAATTCTGATGGAAACTTATCCACGTTATCCTCATTACCACTTTTATTTTCTTAACGTCTTTAAAATATGTTTTTACTCCTCCAACACCTTTAAAATCATTATTCTATCCTTTCTGTACAGCCCATTTCCAACATGATTGCTCCTGTCATGTAATAATCCCTGCTGCTCTTCCACCTCAATGTAATGGATGCAGTTGATGTAGTTGATGATGATATTCAGTTTCCTGCTCTAACAACACCTGCAATAAACACTTGGTTGGTGTGAACACCATATCTGTCGTCTCCTGACTATACTTTCTAGGCATATAAAAGTAATTACTTTGATATTGATATTGCCCACATAACTGCAGTTGCCAGCAGTTTTACTCCCTTTCCCCTTGCAGTATAAAAATAGCTGTGAGGACTTCACTACCTTTCCAAACAATTTTATTCATTTCTTTTTTTAGATTTGTTTTCACAAGTCTTGTTAAGTGTGATCCCAGGAAGCTGTGTCTTCAGCTTTATCCACCCTCAGATGAATCCCCTTTGCATGGCCTTTCCTTCTAACCACTCCTTGCACTGACTGCAGTGATCTGGAGGAACTTTTCTGTCCTTCCTTTCAAAGTATTTTACCAAATTTCACCTAAACCAAGTCTTTCTTAAATATCACTTTCATACAGTTTTTTTTTTATTCCCTTTGGGCATTGACAGGGATTTTTTAACAGGGAAAAAAATCCACTGTTGATCCTTCCTGTGACCTTCAGAATCTTTTTCAGCCTCAACACCCTGTCCTAGTCCTTGCTCAGGGATGTGGTTCATGAGTCTCCCACTCACCAGTGAAAACTTGACCAATTTTTCCTTAGCCAGGGTTGTTTACACTCCTGCATGTGCCCTTTTGGGGGCAGGTGGGAATCTTTGAGGTCCTCTCCCTACTATCCTTCTTCCTGACTCTTGCCTGTCTTTTGGAGAGAGGTGCTTTGCTCCTCTTCTTTGCCACTACTGATTCTTTGGGTACTTTTTGATTGTTTTCTTCAGCTTCACCACTGTAATGCCTGCTCCTCTCTAGCATTTAACTACCAAGAAGTTGGTTTTAACCAGCAGCATAAATATTTTTTCACAGAACGTAATTAAATTTGTGGAACTCATTGCTGCATCTTATATTATAGATTAAAAACATAAAAAAGGCCAAAAGACATTGAAATAATTATGGAGGGCAGGTTTATCAGTGGCTGTTCAAACACAACCTCCATCTCAAAAAGTCTTAAACCCTTAACTAGAAGAAGCTAAACAAGGTTTTCAAAGTATCGGATAGCTGTGGTTTTCTCTTCTGGCCATTCTGGACCATCCTGTAAAATATTACATAAAGTTAAAACAGTCTCAAGCCATCTCTAGAATGTCCCTCTGTGTTGCTGAAAAAGAGATGTCTTTCACAATGTCTGGGCTTGTTTCACAGCCAGCTCCTCATTCAAATCATAGAGTGATGCTTTGGGTCGGAAGGGGACCCCAAACTTCATCTGGTTCCACCCCACCCTGCCATGGGCAGGGCATAAGACACCACAGAGGCATCCAAGTACTTATTCAGACCCAATTCTGTCAAACTCTGCCAGGCTGAGCTCTCCATTGATGGCACTAAAACTGGAAGGGCAGAGGAATTGTCTGCCCAGCAGGCAGCGTCTGTATCTAAACTAAATGTTTGTTGAGGGTGAACTGCAGATACGGGACTGGCCTTGCATCTAGTAGATGTATTCCAAGAATTTAGCTTTTTATACATTTTTTTTGTCACACAGACAACCTCCTTAGTTTTTTTTTTTTAACAGATATGCTAATTCTCCATTTGCACTTAAGCACAATGACTTTTCAAATGCAAGCTGTTGTGCAATAACAGTACAAATTCTATGCCAGGTTTTTTTACATATATTTATATATACGTTACTACTGAATAAGGGAAATGGGACTAATGCATTTGCAAATCATTCTGCAGATTGCTCTTAAATCATTCTTTGTGGTATTTCAACATTTGTGAAGAAAACCTGAGGCTTAGCCAGCAATAATGCCTGCATGAAGCCATGGCTGCTATGTTTTCTTGCCAAGCAATCCAGATTTAGCAGGTCAAGAATCAGTCCCCAATGCTTTTTGCTAGGCTGAAAATCACAGGAGCACACTCAATAGTTGGCCCCACCTTTTTTACGTACATCCTTTGTTTGATCAACAAAGCTCTTCAATACATGAGCACTGCAAATTAGTATTTTTCAGTGCCTTCTTGGAGCTGATGCTGAAGTTATTTCTTGCATACAAAACAGATTAAAAAAAAAAATCACACTGCAGGAAGAGCTTGTTTAACAAAAGCTAAGTTTATCTCATCAGCTGCATATCTCAGCAGGAGCGATTTGACAGAGCACAGCACGGGTTGGGGGATTTTATTCTGGGCCAGCTCTGGCCTGATCCTGTGAGCTGAACACCCGTGAGCAGCTGGAAAGCATGAGGTGATCCCCTGGGGTGCTACAGAAAAGATGCAGCATTTGCTGAGTGCTCCAAGGCTGCTGGACAATGCCAGCCCCACGCAGCGAGCACGGGACCACAGGCAGTTTCTTTCCAAAAGCACATTCCTGACCCAGGCTAACACTGAGTGAATGCATGGGCCAGCAGATGACTGCAGAAAACATCAGCTACAGGAGAGGCCCAAGGACAGAACGTGGACAGCAGCTCTGGTGTGATCTAGCCTCTCCATACCAGAGCTCAAATCTCTTTTTGCTCATTTGACAGGCCGTATTTGAAATGTGTTTTTCTAAGAATGTGCTAGAGAGAGATGATGACAGCTGCAAGCTGAGAGCTAAAGAATGTTTTGTGTTTAGCCAAACATTTCCTCTGTGCCTTAGCATCTTCTATGTGTTTCTTATTTTCTCCTCTACACCCTACCCCAAGCTGTCTCCTACGCCAAAATTAGCTCAGTGCTAATAATTAAGGCATTATTATCATCAGTTTGAAACTGCTGCAGCTGGTCAGATGTGGGCAGTACTGACCAACAGGCATTACATTTTTTTCTGCCTCACACCAGACTTATACCAGGACAAAAGAAATGCTTAAAATACTCACAGGAGATGAAAAATAGAATTCCATTAGTCTGAGATGCACTTTCCAGTCACTGTCAAGATGGGATTTCCATTTGTGTATCAGAAATTAAGATCCTTTCTAAAAGACGGAAATGATATGGAAACAATATTCTAACAGAAGACAAAGACTGGAATTTTGAGTACATAGAAGAAAGATTTATTTCAGGTTATGGTTTCCACAGTAACTTTTCATATTATTCCTCATGTGTCTATCTGTTTTATAAGGTCTTTCACAACATTTATATATGAGATGTTCTGTTGATGGGAAATTATTGAGAAATTAATTTCTCAAGGAAAAAAACCCATAACTTTTCCTGTGTATATTCACAGCTTCACACACACACACAGAGCAATGTACCTATGAATCAAGATGTTTGCATAAAAGCGTCCATTTTTATTTTTGCTATCTATAGCAGCATGAAATTGGCAGCCAGTGCTGATTACCCAAGAATGACAGTGATGAAGGATGTGATACTAAGTGTAGCTGGTAGATATTCAGACCTGGAGGCAGACAGTGTTCCTGAAGGTGTCAATGCTTTGCAGGCACTAACTGGCCTGATTAAGGAGGCAGCCCTAACAATACACTGACTGGTGGTGTTGGATTACCAATCTTCCTGATTTGAATATTTCAAGCGAGTTGCACAAAAAGACGTGCAGCCTGACCAGAGCTTTTCAGTAGTTGGCTTGCTCTGTTTATTCCACAACACTCCTCTCAAACGAGATGGAGTGAGCTACAAGACATTCATGCACTAAGCACGTTGTTCTGCAGCATGTGGCCACATGTTTTGCACAGAAGAGGGGGTTGTACTCTTGTGGCATCATAAATCTAACAGAGAAATGAGTTCAGGGGGGTTGTCCATGGTTACTTTCTCAGACATACACATGGAAATCTAAAATATAAGCACAGCTAGATCTGGACATTATGATATGACAATATAAATGCTGTTGGACTGTGGCAGAAGTGAGACAAAAATCAATCCCAAAAGCACTTAGCCTTGTTTGCTCAGCAGTACTTACTGACAGCTGAGAGAATAGAATGAGTGGAAATGAAATTTTCAGAGCTCAGTACACAGTGATGAGATTAAAGTCAGAAGACCTAGAGAGGGACCATTGGCATAAAAATGCCTTAATAATGTAGAATCCAATGTTTACAGCATCCTCTTTCCTGTTATAGCCCTGCTGGTGACTAAGCCTTGCCTGGTGCATTGACCTTGGCTGGCTGCCACCTGACAGTGCCCAGCCAGACGCTCTCTGACTCCCCCTCCTCAGATTCTGGGGGGAGTGAGAGAACAGGGGGAGAAAATATGATGGAAAAGTTCATGAGTCAAGGTAAGAACAGGGAGATCACTGGTTAGTGTCATGGGCAAAGCAGACTTGACTTGGAGAAGTTAATTTCATTTATTAGCAATTAATAACAGAGTAGGATGAGAAATAAAAACCAAAACTGAAACCACTTTTGTTCTCACTCCCTCTTCTTCCCAGATTTACCTCGTATTCCCCAGCAGTACAGTGGGGTGGGGAATGGAGTTTGGGGGTCAGTTCATAGCTCTTCACCTCCTCCACTCCTTCTTTCACACAGTTCCTCTGTTTCAGCAAGTTCCTTACCATGGGACAGTGTCCTTCACAAACTGCTCCAGTGTGGGTCCTTCCCACAAGCTGCAGCTCTGCATGGACTGCTCCAGCATGAGAGCAGCTTCCATGTCTGTTCCTTTCAGGAACAGACTGCTCCAGTGTGGTTTCTGCCAGAAAACCTGCTTCTGCATGGATCCCCCTTCCAGGATGACAGCTCCTGCCAGAAGTATACTCCAGGATGGGATCCTCATGAGCTGCAGGTGGAAATCTGCTCCTCCATAGACCTCCATGGGCTGCAGGGGAATCTCAGCTTTAGCACCTGAAGCACCTCCTGCCCTCCTCCACAGACCAGAGCTGTTCCTCTCACATTTTTGTCACTCCTCTTCCTCACATATGCTGCAGAGTGTATTTAATATTCAGAAAACTTTCTTCACTGAGAAGCTGCTCAGGCATTGTAACAGGGAAGTGGTGAAATCCCCATCCCTGGATGTGTTTAAAAACATGGAAATGAGTCACAGAGCAATACAGTTTAGTTGTGACCACGATGGCTCTGGGTTAATGGTTGGACTTGATGACCTCAGAAGTTATTTCCAACCCTAACAATTTTATGATTCTGTAAGACAGATGTCAGCCAAGAACAAATAAAATGGTGCATGTTATGCATTTGGATTTGGTAAGTGAGCTTAGGTTCACAGAAGTCTAAGAACAGAAGATGTTTCTCATCAAGAGTGATTAATTTCATATTATGCTTTGGGGGGGGGGGAAGAAAAAAAAGTGAAGGAGACCCAGAGTAAGTGTGTCTCTATGGAGAAGTTCAGTGAAAAGCACTAAAAAATTCAAAACAATTCACTATTTGAAATCTCTTGTTACACACATACAAAAGACAACAAAAGAATGAAGAATAAAATTGTATTTGATGCCAGAAAGAGAAAGAAATAAAACTAGATAATAAAATATTTAGAGAACATAAAAATCAATAAACTGAGAAAACTAGTGCATGAAAAGATTGGGGAGGTAAAAGAGAATTGTGGGTATTTGCTAAAAGAAGCACCATTAAGATCACAAAGGCAAACTATGGCTGGACAGAGAAGTGATAAGAAATGTAGAATAAGTCCCACTTGGTTAATTATTGAGCTCCTCACTGCCTCCAGCAGTGTATACAGATTGACAAGTGTATACAGATTGTGGACATAAAATCAAGGAGCTGACAAGTCATCATTAACAAAGACTTCACAAAGTCAGAAAGACCAGGTCACAAAGACATCAGAGGTGTTACAGTTACTAGAGGAGAACCAAGGAAAGCATTATTTTCTCATCAGAGAAGAAAAGCTATGACAAATTGGTGCCAGGAAGGTTAGACAAAACTTAAAGCTGCAACTTCAAACATAGGAAAACCGAGCTCTTCAGTGAACTGGCAAATACCCTTTGGACATCTGCTCCATTTCCAAAATCTGTAGGAAAATTGTTTACCTTCTTCAGTTCAATCCTGGTGTGGAAATTTGTGATTTTAAACAAATATTGCTCATAACCTGAAGTCACGTTACAATTTATGAGGCTCTAAACATAACTCTTTGTCACCATTTTTTCCCATATTCAGTGAAGAGAAAGAGGCATCACACCACCTGCTATTTCCAGAAGACAAATTGTTCATAGATTAATCAGAAAGCAGGCATCATCATTATTACAAACAGTGTCCTATGAACAATGTGAGTGAAAATCCACACAATAAACAGGAGCATTTTCATCTATAATCACATCTGGTGCTAAAAAGCTCAAGTGACATTCAGTCAACTGTGCATTTGACTAAATAGTCAATCTGAAACAGCAGTGTCACGCTCCCAGGCTTTTTTTTTAAAGTTTTTTTCTTGTGACAATGTGCAAACAGTTCACTCCAATTCCCATCACTTTTTAATAGCTCTCTCACAATGATTATTCAACAAACAGTCAGCATTTCCCTACACATTTTGGCAGTCTAAAATACCTGCCTTGATTAAATTTTCTTTCAGTTCAAATAAAAAGAGTATAGGGTCACCAAAAGTGTACTTATAATTTGGGGGGGAGATGGGGAACCATGATAAATATCAAAAAAACATTTCAAGTTGCTTATTTTTGAGACCAAATTCTTATAAGACAACAAACACACAATTTGAGTCATTCTTTGGGTTACACCAAGCTGCCTGTCCCATGCAAAAGCAGCATGACAGAAAATACTGAAGTGATTTCTTTCTCATGCTCAAATACTCAACAGATAAGCTCATCAGCCCAAGAAGCAGGGCACACATGGCTCTGGTCATGGCAGGCAGAGAGGGAACCACCAAAGCCCACACCAAGAGCTTCACATATGACAAAACCCTGCCCTTCACCAGTCACAGCCAAGAGTGAAAAGTGCCTATAGAAGCTTTATTGATGGCCCAGCCTTTCTTAGAACCACCCCCAAAGCCACATTCTTCTCTTTGGCCTGAGAACTTTTATTAATCATACACAACAAGCCTAAATAGCATAAGGGCCAATTTTACTCTTGCCCATGTCATTGCCAGAGCACCTCGTTTCAGCACAAAGTCTGCTCAGAATTTCTACATTAATGAAAGTGCTGACACATTGCAGGTGATTGGAACAATTCCACCAAATACAAATTAAAGGTGAAAATAAAGTTAAGAGTGTGAAAACCATCGTTTTCAGCCAGGACAAATTATCACAGATAGCTTCAGAGAGCTTTCCCCCCACACACCATCTTCTCCCTGTCTAGGTTCTGTCTTTTCTGTCTCCATTGGATCTCACCCTTCAACATTTCACTTGGTGCAAAGGAATTAAGAAAAGGTCTTACATTACACCCTAATAATAACAGCACACATGCACTGTGATTCCCAGAAGCAGACTGCTCCACAGCCTAACTCTCTTAATTTTAACAGCTCTGTTGACAAGATCCAGCTTCTGAAAAAGGCATATATTGCTGTAGCTGTCCACAAAAACAACCCATGCTTACTTACCACACTGAGGAACACCAGCCCAGAAACCCAGGTTTGGACCTGACTGGGCAGTTCCTTAAGCAAGAAGAGATCTTCCCTCTATTTCAGAAGCTTCAAGTCACAAGTGACCCCTTGACAGCACCTTGGACTAAGTCACTGCTGAGGATTTCACTTGAGCTACAAAATACTTTTCCTTTCTAGCATCATTTCAAACTTATTTGCAGTACTTCCAAGCTGTCACTTATTTCTCCCAGAGATTTTACATGTGAAAAGTGCTTCTCCCTCCCCACAGAAGATGATGATGATGCACACAGCTCTGAGAGCCACCCATCACTGACATTCAACACCACAGGAAAGGCTTCGCTTGCCCACCAAGCCTGGAAACCAGCCTGGCCTCTGTAGGCCCTCTTCCTTAAGGCAGAGAGTCATTCTTCATGCCTTTCTGACTAAAATGAAAGGCTGGAGTGATGTCAGCAGACATCCATGTCTATTTAGAAGTGATAAAGTGCAATTGAAAGGCACTGGGAGATGCTCATGCCTCAGAACACTTATGGAGCAGAGATGACCTTGCAGAAACAAGCAGGAAAAGCCTTTTCAAAACACACATTTACTGCTGCATTAGTGTTTGGAAGGTCTGACAGACCTGACCAATGGAAACTGAAGTTAACAACCGATCTGTAGAGGGGTTTTTTTTAGCTTGAGAACATGAAGATGAGAAAAAAGAAATGGTGTGATTAGGGTTGTGTTGTCTTATTTTGCTTTTTTTTAAACAAGCACACCACCTGCACTTTATACAACTTATCACTTCTGTTCTCAGTAAAACCATGCTATGACCTCAGCTTCTCAGAAACTGGTCAACAAACATTTACCCAAATAACCACAGAAATCCTTCAGGTAAATAGCTGCATATTTACTTTAAAGAGTGTCCAAAAATTGTCCTTTGCTTTTTCTCATTTCCACATCCAGTCTAATATCAAACTGATTTTATTTTCTATCAATTATCAATGCATACAGAAAGAATAATTACGTTAAAAATTCAAAAATAAAAATAAACAAAGATGTCAAATACTATGACAGATCACCATCTGTCATGTGCAACCATCAACCCAGAAAACAAAACAACCAAAAAAACCTAAAACTCTCTTATTTCTGCATTTCTGTTAGATGTATTGCTTTGACCTTCTGTGTTTTGAGGTCCCCCTGTGTCACTTTCTGGTTTCCAACACAGAACTTTAAAGAGAATCTGCTAAAAAGGGAAGAAAAGTGCTATAGTTTCACCAGCAGTCTTTTACTCTGCCACAAAAATGTGTCCATTATTGTTTTGAGGAAAGGCAACACATACATCAGAGTCCACTTTCAAACAAAATTAAGGTATTCCCCTAATTCAATCCTTTAAAGTTCCAGCTTTTTCTGGAGCTGTACTGCCATTTAGAGAAAGAGAAAAAATACTTTACTAAAGTGGGCCTTTCTGCCCCACCATCATCAGGTCAGGAAAGACAAAGGCTTTTATGAGTAAGGTCCTAAGAGTTGAAGTACAAGTTGGAGTAGCTGAGTATCATTAGCAGCTGAGCTGGCTACACTGTTCTTATATTACATAAATAGATCTTGGGTTCTCATTCTCATAGATTGCCTCTGGAAAGTCAGGAGGCTTGACTCTTCTCACACGTGAAGGTGGGAACTCTCTGGTTGTAGTCGGCAACTGGAAGAAAAACATTTCCCATTGTATCACATTGTAGAATTTTGTGGTACCCTCATTCCTATAGATCCCAAACAGAAAGCAAGAGCAGAAGAAACCTGGTAGGTAAAATTACTGTTGCAAAAGAAATGTGGTTTCTCTGAGCAAAAGGGTAGAGCACAGCGGGTGAAACATGAACTGGCAGAGAGATGCAAGAACAGCCTTCACAAAGCCTCAACAGGACAGCCTTTGAAATTTTTTTTCTTACTATGATCGAAAACAAAATTTGAAATGTTGCTATCTACAGCAAAATAGATGAAAATGAACAATGCTGGCTTCTCTGAAAAAAAAAACACAAAAACAAAACAGACAGACCACAAACAATCCAATTTAGGCACCTAAAATCATTGGAGGCCTTTGACCTCTGCAACACTCCATCTCATCGATGAAATTATCCTGAATGCCACACAAGAGCATTGTCAGGAAATGAATCATTCTAACTTCAGAGCACTCTGATTTGTTTGCAACAAACAGGGCACATGACCCTTAATTAAATCATGGGCAGAAAACAAAATAGGAAATAATTGGTCTTTCCATGTGCCTTAAGTGAGGCAGAAGCCCTGAGGAAAAGCATCATTTTGTTAAATATATATCACAACACAATTAGAGAGTAAGTAAAATTTGTGGTGACAGATTTATCACTGCTGTTTCCTGGCTTCCAAAACTAAAAGTTGCATAGCTGTGTTTGTCTCCAATACACAAAACAAAGTGGACCTTTTTCCCTCATTGTAAAAAGCATGTCTGGTTCTATGCAGTCTTTAATCAGGCAGACTTCTGCCATTAAGAACACACATTCTTAAATAAAACATCTGAGTAAAGACTACTTTGTGAAGCAGAAATATGAAAATACAGAGTTTTTGGAGAGTTAAAATTCAGCATTGTAAATGTAACTTACAAACAGGAAATGCACTGCACCACTCTCTATCCAGTGCTTAAACTATGCTCAAATACTCTGATTATACATGAAGATAGGGCCATCCAAACAACAGACATTCTCACAGATGACATGTTCCTCCTTCCCCCCTCCAAGTGCCCACAGAGGTAAATGGGAGGTTTGTCAGAGCAGGCACATTGCAAAGAAATCACAAGTTTTAGTGAAGAACACACCAAAACCTGCAAAGCACACACATGCACAAAGCCCACTTACTGTAAAGTGTTCTGTGGGGCCAGGAGCCTGTTTACATAACCAGCAAGCTGAAAGTAGGATGTCAGGAAGTTAAAATGGTTTGATGGTGCAGGATACACAGCTGTTATATCTGGGGTCCTCCTCTAGCTTCCCCCAGCTCTTGAAAGACTTGCTTCAAAATACAGTTACTCTCATATAATAAGTTATTAATTTTTTACATCCTTATTTACATTTTTTACATTTTTGCAAGATGCTCTTGTTTTATTTTTCCCTTCATTGAAACTTTTGGTCGTGCTGGGTGTCCTGGTTTCTACTGGGGTAGAGTTCATTTTCTACATTTTTTAGTAGCTGTGTTTTGCATTTAGGATGAGAAATGAAACAAATCAGCTATCTAATATGCCCAATGCACAGTTATCTGACAGATATCAAAGTATGTACATTTGGCCTATTCTTACACTTTCTCAAGGGAAAACTTATCACTGCTCATGGAAACAGAGATCCCTTGTGTTTAGTCATTAGTTTATGAACTGTCATTCTTAAGTGTAGACTTTTGTGAAAGTAAATGCAGAACAAAATAATTCTAAAAACTCAAAGCCTGCCCTGCTCTCAGAAAGAGCCTTTTTTATCATCCTGACACGTGTGTAATGCATTAATACCACAATACCTATGGCTCTTTCAGAACTCCAGACTTATTTTAAATTGCCCCAACCCTTATTTTATTACAACTTCTCCAAAAGGACAGTGCATATATGAACATTTTCCTCAGCCGTTGCCTCCCACCTCAGTCTCAGCAATAAAGTGCATGTCCTTGTACCTGCACACAGTCAGCAATGGGATTGTAATGTATTTCAGGTTCATCAAAGGACTCACCTCTGCACCTGAAAATCAAGCACAAAGTCACACCAGTGACAGCACCAACACCTGCAGCTGCTCCTATCAGGATATGGAGAAGCCCACGGGAAGTGTCTGAGCAATGAGAGAAGAGAGCAGGTTACAGAGCTAGATGTCAGTATCCATGAATTTGTGAAGTTACTGCCTACCTTCACTGGAGGAAAAAGCTAATCCTCTGCTTCCAAACAAAGCAGAAACAGATGAGATGTGTGGATGCCAGCCAGCAATAAGAAGCTGCCTCACACCCCCAGCCATTTGTGTGTACAAACACATTTTCATTTTCAACTCACCTGCCTTTACATTCTCATTTTCTTTAAGTACTACTAGCCCTGAACAACTGAGCAGCCATCCCTGCAAAATGCTGTAATTAATGACTGTTTTATGCTGATTTCTGTTCTTTCTGCCTCTACTAGTAGAGATACTTTGGTGATATGAGCACTTATTTAGCTGTTCTTACAACTCCCACTGCAACAGACTTCCAAACAGGTCCAGCACAGCCAGAGCAGAAGCTGAATTTTAGCCTTACTACCTTTGGAACATTTGCAAGTCACAGACAGACATTGCCCAGGGAATTTTCTCCAGACCATCACTACTGTGGAAAAGCTGGACAAAATGTTGTGGGGAAGGTGCTTTTTGATTGTTTCTTGTTTCTTGCTCTCCTACTCTGATTTGAGTGGCAAGAAATTACTTTCTCTCAAGTCTCTTTTGCCTGTGACAGTAATTGGTGAATGATCTCTCCCTGTCTTCACCCTGACCCACGAGCTGTCCATTGTATTTTTCTCCCTGTCTTGTTGAAGAGGGGGGGGACCAATAGAGCAGCTTGGAGGGCACCTGGCAGCCAGCCAAGGTGAACCCACTGAAAGCAGAGTAAGGAATTCTTGCAAAACAGAACAGGACTTCAAAGAAAAACACACTGAAAGCTTCTCCACACAGTGCCACAAAGCATTTGGTTTCAAAATTATTCATTTACCTCTCAACATACCCTAGGACTTCACCTCATAACCACGCTAGCCTGCTTCCAGGGCCCTGGCATTTAGTGGGAACAGCTGCACAGAACAGCAGAGAGCAGCCCAAGGCATGGTGAAAAGCAATCACAAAATAACATTATTTACATCTCAGGTCCAGGACCAGAGTCTGGTTCATGGCTGGGTGGGTGACCAGGCAGGTGACAGAGGGGAATGAGCTGTTGGCCCAGCCAAAGTAGCTCACTCTGGTCACTGTTCCATTGGGGTGATGGAGTTCCTCCTCAGAGCTGTGATTGCTTGCAGGGATCCAGGAGATGGCAGCAGGTGGCTTTCCTGCAGATGCCTGACAGACGGCCACCCTGCTCTTGTCATGGGTCAGAGTCACTGTAGGAGGGACTGCAGAAGAAATTTTAAAAAGCCACAACCGTTATTTCTATTCACATTTAATATTTATATTTCATTTTTAGTATAGAATTACCAAGAAACTGACAAACAGGTGATATTTTGAGAATGTATTACCAATTCATGAGATTTAAAATAATTTGAAATATTAGCATGTCTTTAAGGAAAAACAATGCATCAAAAAATCCAAGGTGGACACCTCAAAAACAAGCTGGCTGAATCTAAAGTACTGCTTCCTCCTGTTTTCCAAAAGGTAATGACAGATTAACAGGAGAGGGAATGCAGAGTGGGGTGGATTAAATAAAGATTTACAACTCATCTGATGAAAAGCCAGATGGCTGAAGGTTCAGGTACAATATTTCGGAGTTTGAATATGTAGAATCAAAAATCTGATAGCAGGGAAATAAAAGAGGAATTGGGCAAAACTGTTCTGCTTGAAGGCCAACAAACTCATATTCTGCGTTTGCCAAAACAGGGAAAGCCTTGCACAACACCAATATCTTTATCAGAAAGGCAAGATTCTGCAGGGAACAACAAAAGAAAACCCCAAAATCCCAAACTAAAACAAACTAATAAAAGAACTGCCCCCACAAAAAAAAAGTGACTAAAATTAGTAATAGCAATCATAGAGTTGAAAATTCATTTCTTATCATTTTCAATTATAATGACATGATTTAACTAATAAAGCCAAAACACAAAGTCTTCCCGTGCTTTTTTTTTTTCCAATTTATGGGAACCTAGATATAGTTTACCGGACTATATAAAAAAGGTGATTTGATGTATTCATTATGCTTCCTAATATTATATTGTTCCTGTCTATGCTGCAAATAAACTAATTTAATTTTTATTTTAGTGGTGCAGTCTTACCTATCACAGTCAGAGAAGACAAAAAAGGGAAATTCCCTTCTCTGCTGACAATTTCACAAGTGTAATTCCCCTCATCCCTGAGGCTCACAGGGTGAATACGAAGGGCAGGGTCACTGACAGGTGAATATTTCCACGAGATCCTCTCACTGCAGTTCAGCCTGCTTGTCTCATTGTGATCCCTTCTGTAGGACAGCAGGCAGCAGCTGCTGCAGCTCCTCTTCCATGTCACCAGCAGCAAGGACACATTGGAGTTGTTGGGGCAACTCAGCACAGCTTCATGGCCAGCCTCTACACTCACCCTCTCGACTCTCTTGTGAGCTGCATAAGATGAAAAAAAAAAAAAAAGACATTAAAAAAATGCTACAGCTGTTGTAAAAGCACAAGAAACTCTTGGCTTCATCATACTTAAAAATATACTTCCTGACTGTACTGGCAGCCTGGGGGCACATATCAGTATTCAGTTCCAGATCCACCTTCCTGAAGTTTGGAAGTGCAGTGGAGATGGTGCCTTTTTGCTGTGGAGAGTGATGCTGACAAGCTGCAAGTCCTCCACCTTTATTTTAGGCTACAAATTTCTATCACTTTAATAAAGGCTTTTGATGGGGCAGGCAAAATTCACTCCTAAGGGAAAGGAAACTACTTTTAAAAAATTCATTGTGTTCCTGAATTAGGTGCCTTGTTTCAAGTGCCAGTAAAACCTAGGATAGCCATGGAACACACACCTGTGGCACAGTTAAAACCAACATCACTTGGAGCAGTAGTTCAGTAAGAGATATATGTGGATCCCTTCTATTCCAGAAATCATAGCTCTCCTGCCATTGTCCCAGCTGAACAGATGTGCCTTTAGATGACCAGTTTTGGATTCATATCAGATTTATCATTCTGTGCCACTCTGCAAGGCACTTGATCATTCTGCCAGCTGAGGTGACATTACTCTTTCCATTCCCACTAAAAAAATAGGCAAAATTTGCTCTGGTGTTCTATGAAGTTTCAGTGTCCTGGCAACTTGGAAATGCAGAGTACCAGACAGAGCTACATGCAGTTTTGGATCTTTCTCACTTACCTGCAACCAGATTGACTGGAAAGAAAAGGAGCACAGCCAGAATTGCCCATTTCTGAGCCATCTTTAGCAGAAGGAATCAGCACTACAGAAAATGAAGGCAAAGAAAATGGAATGTAGTCACCAATTGTTGTGCTCATCCCTTCAAAGAGAACATGTAGTAAAACCCCTGTTTCCTTTAAAAGCAGCAGTTCTAAACAAGACCCCGTGTCAAGTATCATACTGATAAGAAAGCAAGGCAAAAACAGGGTTGAAAATAAATTAAGAAAAATTTTAAAAAGAAAATAATAAAAAAGACATTTTAAAAAACCCCAACAAGTTGCTGTTTACAAACACTTTTTAAAATCCTGAATCTCTGGTACCCCTCAGGATCTAGACTTCATCAACTATATGGAAAAGAAATTATTCCTAGCCTTTGCATGCTTTTAATTTCTTGAAGACTAACTCCCCTTTTGGAGCAGGACAAAAAGAGCATTCCTGCTATTGCAAGGGATAGTGTGTGTGAATAAAGCTATCGTTATATCTTTTAAGTTAGAACCTGTTTTGCTTTGTTTTCTCCTAATCCTATCTCACAGTAGAAAAAGACACTCAAACCACTACACCATTTGGGTTTGTTTCTTGCTTTCATAGGCTGGGTGAACTAAAGAGGCATCTACTAACTCCTGCTACTCTACAACTATGTAAACCTTTTAACAAACCATGTCTTATAAATGCTGCCATTTCTATCTCTTTAATAATTTACTTTCTGAATCAGGCACCCACAGCTAGAGATGATTGGAAATTTGTGCTCCCATCCCATGGGAAATATTGACACAATGTTTTCATTTCCAAGTCAAAACCCAAGATGCAGCAGACAAGCAAACATCTCTGTGCAATGGCTGATTCAGAAATGTCCTATTTTTACTAATAGGACTTTCCTTATGGGTTGTTTGGATCACACACTCTTCACATCCTTATTCAAACACAACCAAGTTTCCCAGCATGTGCTGGGGGAGAGGGAAAGGCAGCCAGGCTTCACTCTGCACCCAGAGACCTGAATCCTCATGAAGGTAACAGGCTTCAATTATGCAGCATTAAAGATTTCCTTTTAAATGTGAAACAAACCACGTGAGGATATCTGGGGCACAGGAGGGAAGCCACAACACTGCCACACGTGTGGCACAGGAAGAGCAAACGCTGCCACAGCCAGGAACCTGTGCAAGAGATGGTGTTTTCCTTCACACAGGGTGATACAAGTGCATATTGCAGTCACTGAATCGCAGAATGGTTTGGGTTTGAAGGGACCTTAAAGATCTTCCAGTTCCAGCCCCCTGCCGTGGCAATTCCATCAGAACAGGTTGCTCAGAGCTCCATCCAACCTGACCCTGAACATTTCCAGGGATGGGGCATCCACAGCTTCTCTGGGCAACCTGTTCCAGTGCCTTGCCACCCTCAATGGAATTGTTTTCCTCAAAGAATTGCTTTGCTCAGAACTCAAAGAACTGTGATACATCTGGATTAAAAGCTTTCATTACAACCTGGTAAAAATGCCAATACAACCAACACTGATCTATATTCTGCCACTAATGTGCAAACAAGCAATGCACCTCTAACATTAAAAATATCTCAAATTTCATTTGCACTCACATAAAATCTTTGCCATAAAGGAAATATTTTGTTTTGTTTCATTTTTTTTTTGTTTTGTTTCATTTTATTCTGTGCTGTCAGAAGTTTGGGATTTTTTTTTTCTTTGCAATTTGGATACATCATGCATGCAAAAGTTGCTTTCAATCAAACAACTTTGAAACTTCAAAAGCAGTTTTCTTTTTTAACTAAAAAAATTAAAAAGATACATTTTGACCAGACTTACGTACTGAACTTGACCCAATTTGCAAAGAATTTCTCAGCCTCTTTCAAGAGCAAAGTAAAATAAAAAAACAACAAACCTTCCACAATTTCTATCAGCAAATTCAGTATTCACCAATTTTGATGTGTCCATAAATATTCATAACAGAATATTGTCATATTGGAACTTGTCCCAGAGAAGTGTCTTTATTTTCAAATGCACAAAAATCTCATATATGGGGTTTATTTGCTCAAAAGAACAGGCATTAATGATTAAAAATGGGACCTTACAGAAAGAAGAGAGCATATGACTCTGTTTAAATATTCATGTGCCAAACGCAGGATTTAATCTGCAATTTTTAAAATCCACAACCCTTGAACAGTTGTGCTTCTGAGCGAGGAGGAGCTCTCAAAATCCAAAAAGGACCAACCAAGCAGAGATGAAGCAGCAAACCCATTTAAAAGTAGCACACGAATACTTGGTGGCCCGCCTTGTGCTATTGCCTTTGATGGAATTAAAATGCCTCAATAGCTGCATTAAAATAAATTAAAGTTTTTACTCAGCCTCGCTGGCGGTGGCTGGCACCATCCGTGTGTCACTCTTCCAGCCGGGGAACAGCACCACGCAGATCCATCCCAGGGAGTGCTGAGGCTGGGGGAGATTCACTCAGGTACCAGGCTCAAGGGGAGCCCTGCTCACCCCGGGAGCCTGGGAGGGGAGCAGCAGCAGTTCCTGCGTGCTCTGCTGTTCCAATTCCCGCTCCAGTTCCAGACATCGGCACAGGCAGCCGCTCCCACAGGATCCCAGTCCTGATGGCTGATTCCAAGGCAGCTCCTGCACACCAGGGAACTGCAGGGATGCACCCGGAGTTCCCCTCCCTCTCTGGCCCCACAAAGGGCCCAGATATAACTGCAAAGTGGGGACTATCTCAGTGTAGGAGGTTCCATCCCAGGTAATCTCAGTGATCAGCTGTCGGGTTCGTTACTTTCTTTTTGTTGTTGCTTCTGAGACCTCAACATGCAGCTGACTTTTCTCCCAGACAGACAGAGCCTCCATCTTCCCCAAAAGGGATGAGTCAAAAAAACCCCTCTGGTGGCCCTGAAGAGGATGTGGCAGAGTTAAATTGGGAGAAACAAACTGCTTTGTGACATAGTCACAACCTTAGCTGTCTGCTGTTAACACATCACACACCAGCCACAAGCATTGAGCTGCACAAAGCACCAACATAAAACCAGCCAAATAAATGCAAAGCCCAACATGATTTAAATATTTGCTAATACAACCTGAGAGAGGAAAAAGTCAGGTATCCATCAGTGCATCAGTTGTCCCCACAACTTTTTAAAGGATAACCAGTATGTCACAGAGCCATTCCCGTGTTTAACTCAGCAAGATACAGTTCTGTTTTGAAGTGAAAGTACATTTTAAAGGGCACAAAAGACCCTGCTTTAGAATTCTGTTCTCTGTAAGATGTGTGTCTTAGGACCATGAAGGGCTGGAAGGGATGATGGCAAGAAGAGGAAGCAGTGGCACACGTCTGTATAAACTATCTTGCTTCGTCTTACAAGCATAAGGTAACTGCTCTGCAAGCCAAGGCTATATTATTTAAAATCCAAACCCACACTTCTGGCAGTCAGAGCAGCAGCAGTGTCTTCTATGCAGTGTTTGATGCTTCTACCTCATCACCAAGACCACAGAGCCCAACCCAAAAGCCTGCAACTTTTCTGAAGCTGGTTGTGCTGTATTTTCAACATCCCCAGGTCAGCCTCTTCTGCTCCTGTTTCTCCCTAGCAATGGTCCTCTGCTGAGAATTCCTCAAATCACTCCACTGAAAATGAAGCAACAATATATAGCAAGACTTTGAATGCCCTGGGTGGAAGACAAAACATTTCAGAAGGGGCAGCAGGTGGATATTCCCAAAGCTGAAACTGGAAAGCTCTGTGGGGAGAGGAGAGGCTGTGTTCTTCCTCTGTTCACAGCCATCTTCCTTGGCCATCTGTGGCTGGCCCCTGACAGTGCTGCTGGGTAATGGACCTTTACTTTGGCTTTAGAGCCTCCTGGTATTTTTTTTTTCTCTGAAAGATATCCTGAAAACTGATCCCTGAATTCCTGCACTAGCACAGCAGAAGACTGTTGGCACTGATGGATCAGAACCTCTCTAGTGCATTTTCTTTTCAGACTCCCTGTTTGTCTCACAGTTGCTGGCATCAGTTGAAGCCAGAGATGATTTGAAATTTAGTCCATCCAGCTTGTGAGCTAGTTTCATTCAGTTCCAAACTACAAAGCTTTCCCTGAAAAATGGGAAATAGGGGGTGGATGGCTTCCTGAAAGAGAATTAGCCTAATAGAACAAGCTCTCAAAACAATCACAAGCAAATTATACAAAACAACTGTAAAATTACAGTGTTTAAGTAAATATACCTAAAGGTAAATAGGTTTGAAATTTCCTCCACAGCAAGGCAGAGATTTGTGCTATCTATTGAATTCACAAAGATACCAATATTTAGAGTAATACCAACATTACTAAGGGGGGGAAAAAAAAGTTTGTCATACGTAGTAGCTGTAATTCCAGAAAGCAGTTGTGTATCTCCCGCTCTTCTCAGATATATTTACCTTTTTATCACCAGCTCATCTGGAAAATAGCTTAGTCCCATGCAGTTATTGCACAAGCCAAGGCATATTCCTCACATCTGTAGCTGTCTTGCAGCCACTCCCCTCAGCAAGTAATCCAGTATTGGGAAGGGGCAGTGGGAGCAAAGCATGAATGAGAACATCACCACCCCTGGTTGCTCATTGTCTTCCTTTCAGAAAGTGAGAATACATTTGTTTTACATTTTCCATTTTATGTGGGGAAAAAAACTCCAGTTCTTGTACCTAACACCTTGAGTTTCCCAGGTATAAACCATCTGTGGCTCTCACCAATGTCAGCAAACAGATGGGGAAAAGCCCTGCTGATAATGAAGCCTGTAAAACCTGACACTTCCATGTTGAAATAACCAGAGGCAATTACACCACAATTTGCAGAGATCAAGAAAAGGTATTTCTTTTTTAACTGTAGCTGATTGCACTGGGCCAGCAGGGTCATGTTCAGCAACTTCTACTCCTGGCCCTAGAGAATCCCCTTATCACTTGTAGGTCATAAACCTCAGGAGCTTCTCACTCAATCCCAACACTGCAGCAGGCAAATCTATCTACCATGCTTATGTTCATGATCTTAACTGCTTTAACTCCTGCCCCTTTTGGGCCTACTGCTTTTTGCTGCTGATTTTCCAGGAAAAAAACTGGGAATTAGCAACCCACAGGTACAATTACTGCTTTCAGGGCTGTGGATAACCAGAGCAAAAGTCTTCCATACAAGTATTCCCAGATGGACAGAGAGGAGATGGTTT
This sequence comes from Alaudala cheleensis, assembly GCA_013398995.1. Taxonomy (NCBI): domain Eukaryota; kingdom Metazoa; phylum Chordata; class Aves; order Passeriformes; family Alaudidae; genus Alaudala; species Alaudala cheleensis. The sequence goes on from VWYE01005354.1 coordinate 158,956, forward strand.
ATAGCTTGATGTTTAACTCCTAAAACACTCTGGTAAGCATCAGGACATATCTCAGGTTCCCCAGATGAAAGTTTCCTCCCCATCTTTCAGTCAAAGGTACTGGCTCCCCACTCCACAGCCAAGCATGATGGAATTGCACCACACATCCCGAACTGCACATAAAGAATCTACAAACCTCAAGTAATTCCTGCTCTAAAAAGGAGGGAAATAGCAGAAGACCTGGTGTGTAGCAGAAATAAAACCCCAGGTACTCCTTCCTCAGCTGTCAGTCAGTCTTACCTGTAGCATCACCAGCCACGGTTTAGGCAGTGCTCAGCAGGGGTAGAGACACAGCACTTACCTGACCTCTCTCCTTCAGCTCTTCACTGCTGCTTCTCCTTCACTTCAGGGAACATCATTTTCTCTGAAACCTACAGCCTCCCCATCCCATGGACAGCTGTGAAGGTCCTGCAATAAGCCCCAGGAGCCCCCATCAGCTGGGAGACAGCTTCTCCAGCCTCAAGGAGCTGCATTCCCCACCCTCACTGGTGTCATCACATAGAGGAAGATATGCATTTTACTTATTTGGAATTTAAGGAAGGAAAAAAAATCGTCATCCCTGTGAGATCAACACTTACAAATATGAAATACATACTGCTACTGTATGGCAAAGGAGGAATAGTTTTCTTTCACTTCCCGTTCTGTGGGTTTTTATACAAGTGGCATAAATTAGTTGTATAACAAAATGTACCTAAAATAGAAACACACATTTATATTGGGAAAACTACACATCCCACCTCTCAAATGCCAAGTAAAGTCATGGCACCAGGGTCAGGATGCCATTTATCACTGCCTACACTCTTTTGGTGTGACATAATACACCAAAGGGGATGCTTGTCCTTGTTCCTTCCTGACCATACAGGTTTCTTTGCTGTCATAGACAAACATGAGCCAGTTAGCAGCTATTGCTCTGTGTCAGTGGTCTAGAAAAATTCTCCCTGGTGGTTTCCAGTAAAACTTCTCACCTCATTTCTTTTCTGGTTAGCAGCACTTCTGGCACATTTGAAGCTCCATTTGAGGCTGGATGATGCAGGAGAGTGGAGTTTCTGGGAGGAGTCCTACAACATGTCCTTGTTCAGGTTTCCTCTAAGCAAACTTCCCCCCAGACTTTGTAGACCAGTGGTCTGCAGGAGAAAAACACAGCACAAATTCAGGTCATCTCCCACAGGTGTCAATGCTGTCATGGGACTGTGGGCATTGCTGATAAAAGATCCTCATTTTCTCATCTTCCCAGAGTGGCTTAAAGTACAGTCCAGAGGGGAAGCTCCTGAGGATGGGGTGGCAGAGCTTCTCCAGGCTGGGAGCACATGCACATCATTGCCTTCTGATTCAATGTCCAAAGGCACTGCGCAAAAGTTGAGGCGCAGCACTACGACACAAATGAGAGAAAGGTAAGATTTTAAAAAAAAATTTAAAAAAAAGCTAACTAGCACACAGAATGCAGAGGTGTCAGACAGAGACTCAGGAAGCCTCTAGCTCCACCACAAGGACTTTGCTGAATGTATTCATGCCACAGACCACAGCCTTTTTGTCACCCCTGCCCTGAGGCCTGTGCAGGCTATGTACATACATGGGCTACAGCCATATGGCTGTGTCTGTGCACACCTAAGAGCTCATTTAAAATACATGAAAAAACATTTCTTAAATTGCTGGAAGTGTCTGTGCTGTGACCACATCTATGTGTATTGCTACATGCATGAATATTTTAAATCATTATGTAGAGGTACAACTTGATGCACCCACTTGGAGCTGCTGCACTCACAGCCCTCTGACACAGCAGGAAAAGTTAATTGACTTGTTTGCAAAGTCTCCATCACTAGAAATCTGAGTTCTGCACATTGCTTCCACATGGTTTGTTGTCAGAGCTAGTTTATGGCTTTTGTAATGATAGAGTCTCTGGCAAAATAAGTTTTAAAATGCATCCAAAGGGATAAACTAGAGGCAACTTTAAACTATACAGGCCTCCAAAAAACTTCTTTCAAGAGGATGATCTTCCCCAAATAAGGTAATTCCTCATGTAAAAGAAGATGGCCTATGGATAACTGATGGCATTTTACATGGGGAGTACCTTAAACTGAACAATGAAGAAAAAAACCTCACTCAAAGTCCAGATTCAATGAGTCCAGCACCTCTACTCCATCAGGGTTATGTACATGTGCTGCAAAACTTTTGCAGCACCTTGTTTTTATGACCCTTCAACTCAAGGACTCACACTCACAGTTGTTGCAAAGCAGGATATTTGGAAGCAGCTTCTGTGCTTATACACAGCACAGAATACTGAATGCCAAGGAGATAAAAATCCTCCTGAGCTCGAGAGAACTGCCTCTTTAAAATTCCTACTTCATCTTTTAGTGCCTTGCAAAAAACAAACCAAAAACATTCTCCTTGGTCTCTCCACAGCTATTCCTTGTAGTTGCCAGGAGATGGAAACAGAGCTACACCAACCTACAGAGAAGCATCGTGCTGATGTGCAGTGTGCTGCCTGCTGAAGGATGGTGCTGAAAATATCTGCACTCCAAACTGGCCCACTGGAGCCCAGAACATGGCATCACACAGTGCTCTCCCTGAGCCTCTCCACATCCCCTTCCCCCACCCAGCAAGACATCCATACTTGCTTGCCATGGGTGCCCTGAAAGCAGCTGGTTCTGTCAGATGTGACTCACACATTTATTTCAGCCAGAATCCAGAATCAGGCTGCCTGGGACTGAAAGGCTCCCACAGCAGCAGCCACTGCAGCCCTTCGGAGCTGATAAACAATCAGATCCCTTGCAAAGTGACAGGGAGATCAATTTCTCACTTGCTCTATGTGTCTGCCTGGACACTCGAAAACATCACACAGCATATGACAAACATGGCAGAGATCAGCAGTGCTCATCATCAGACAAGCCTCAGTCACCACAGACACACATTCAGGTGGAACCATCTTCCCCTTGTCAATTGGTACCAAATTTTAAAGCCTGAGAGAAAAGTCCTTGCAAAAAAGGCAAATTGACATCAATACTTGGAAAAGGGGAGAGGGGCACAGCAGTGTTTAAAGGCTGTAGACAAAATAAGCTTGCAAAATGTCGCAGAGTTGGGGAAAACATCACAACTTACTTTTTTTTTTCTTTATTCAAGAGTGAGTTTGACACCAACTTCCTTTCTGCTTCCTGTGCACTCCCCACCTCGAGCTCATCCCACTGAGGGTGTTCTCAGCTTTCTCACGGCAAGCTGAGGAAGGGCAGAGAGGATGGACTAGAAATGAGCCAGAAGATGTTTCAGAAGAGAGAACAACACAGGAAACCCTTCTTTGCACAGAGAGCAGTAGAAGGAAGGAAAGAAACCTCCCTGCATGGGAGGGAAGTCCCAGAAAGTACAGCTGGGAAAAAAATGGGGAAGGGGTGTCAATAAATACATAGACAATGCCAGAAATCCACCCAAGAGACTTGTGATTTTATAAAATCAATCACACACCTTATTAAAGAAAATAAATAAAAATATATGTATAAATCTTCTTAACTTGGACATACACAATTATCCAGGGTATCATGACCACATCCCACATCTTTTCCAGTCCAGAATGCACCCTCAGAGCTTTGTTCTGTTCCTGGCAGACCTCTGAACTCTCTGTGGAATTGGCAATGCCACATCTGATATTTAACAAGGATGAACATGCAAATAAAAGTCTGCAGAACTGCTTCTTTCCTTACCTAAAAATTGGTGTCAAAAAGGTGACTCAAGGCATAGTTCTTATTTTATTTTTAGTCAAAATATTTTGGAGAAAACTTAAAGGAGAAAAGTGAATGTAAATCCCTACATTTTAATAAAACTGGGGAACAGCTTCAAAGGATTATGAACTGATTTCTCAGCCCAACCCAGATCAGAACCAGCCCACAAAGCTCTAGGAGCTCACCACCTTGGCTACTTAGGCCAAATAGAAATTTCCTTCTGCTGGGGGAATGGAGCTGAAGTCACTAGGCACAAGTAGAGGACACCACACCCTGTGACCAGTTAAGACACTTACAGAAATTATTTCACGGGAGCACTGCCACTGCATGTTTCAGCCTCCCCAGCCTTTCTGTACAATATTTTTTTCTCTTCTAACCAGTGAAGCAGGAGAATTAAAAAGGCACCTGAAAAAGAACAAAGCAAATCCCAGCAGTGGCTGCCATACCTCCCCCTAAGCACCAATCCTCCCTGAGGTCTGCATACACGAAAATGAATCCCAGAGGTGATAAGGCCGGGCTGTTTGCATCCACAAAGCTCTCAATTTAAGAAAATTCATAGATCTTCCTTTTAGATAAAGTAACTTTGCTGCCTGTGAATGCAGCTGTGGCTATGAACCCAGAACAGATGCTAGGTGAGCTGTGGCAGACCTGCCTCTAACCCGAGACTAACACACATTTTCCCCACACTGCTTTTTTTCACCCAAATTCTTTCAGCTCTGGCAACGGTGCTCAGAGTAGAAATCCCATGGGAAGCCATTTCCATTAGCTCAGAGAAACCCACAGCCAATCTCAAAGAAACCCCTGACATTTTTCACGTGCCAGCCTTGCATTTAGCATGCACAGATGAAGAGACAGAGGAGTATGAAGCTTATTGCACATGTCACAGTGTGGCAGCGGCCAATTTCAGCTGCACACCCCGGGAGGAGAGGGTACATCTTCCTGAACACGGTTTTTATCATGCAGAAATTTCTGCTGAGAAATTTCCCACCGCTCCCAACTCCCTCCACAAGCAAGGCCCTGGACACACAGAGCTTACCTGTTGCACTCACCCTGCTGGAGTGGCCCACAGCAGTCAGGAAAATATTCTTTATGTTGGCTCTGCACTGACAGCAGGCGCTGTCGGGCTGGTTGACTTCCTCTATCTTCAGAAGTTTTAGTGTGATTTTTGCCACGGGGTCTGCATTTTGTGAGAGGTGCAAGCTTTCCATGTCCTTTCCAAAGCCAGCCTCGTTTTCCTGATTGGCTCTTTTATGCCAGTGAGCCTCGATTTGTGATTTGTGATCCTGTTGGTGCCTGATAAGGCAGTTCTGATTCTGGTTCTTTCCTTCTGCCAGGTATTTCATGGCAGGTGCACAAAAGATTTCCAGCATGCTGTGTTCTGTGGTGGGAGAGTGCAGGCATTGACTGAGCTGAACTTTGTGCCAGGCCAATCTCCCCTCCCTCCCCACTCTTCTCCACTTGTTAATGCACTGTAAAAGGAGGGGCTGTCCTGTGCTTCAGATGAGCACAGAGCACCCAGGGTAACAGGCAACACAATGAAAATCCTTTTTCCTTCACATGAGAGGACAGAAAAATCTATTTCCTGGCATAGATCTTGCAGCAAAGGCCTTATGCCAACAGAATATTCTCCATAAGCTTTGCTGTTTTCATAAAAATGGAAGATGAGAAAAGCATCCTCTCTTCATAAAATAAGCACGTGAAAGCATCAGGGGAGAGGGATATTTGGGAGGGCTGTTTGTTTTTATTTCTTCAATTTGAAGGTTTTTTTCCTTTTATCAAATATTAAGCTGTTCCATTGAAAGATAATCTAAAAATACTGATTGGCTCAAAATAATTCTCTTCTGGGACCAAGTTTTCCCTCGCAGCTCTCTGGGGAAAACTGAGCATAGGGAAAACAAAATACATCCTGCCTCAACAGAGCTTATTGCACTGGATGTTCTTTCTCCCCCAGAACCCAGGAAGCACCTCCTGGCCACACCAAGTAACTCCTAAACTGGACTGAAAAAATGCCAAAAGCAAGAAAAATCCCTTTGTAGTTGTTTCTCCCCCTCAAGAGGGCACCTATATCAAAGTATTTGGCTAGCACAGGCAAAAGCCTGACTCCCACCAATATGAGTACATAGAACAACATGCTACTGGCATCTCTTTTTCAATGATGAAAAAAAAAATCAATTCTTATAACTGTAATTTGTACTTGAAGTAGGAGAATTCTCATGTGAGCATCAGAGTAAAAAAATAGAGAAATTCTGAAAGAAAAAAGAATAATGCTTACCATAACATCCTCCTGTTTCAGACTAGCATTAAGAGGCAGGAGAGCTTCTTTCTTTACTTCAAAATATAGATTTTTCTCTTTCCTAGAAAAAACAAAGCTGTCTTTTAGAAGCATCTTTAAGTGCCAGACCAGCAAGTGGAACTTGGTACACTGCTGGAAAGGAGAAAACAACAGTGGTTTGCTTGGCCTCCATTTTCCAAGTGGGTAGTGGCTTGAGAGGTTCTGTGATTCAATAGGAAACTAAAAATCAAAATAAAGTGTTTGTTTGCTGGGGAATTTCTTTTTTTTCCCTCTCACCTAAGCCACGGAAGGATTTCTGGTTGTTCCACATTGTAAGCTGTGTGCTTGTGTGAGTTCAATCAGTTATTTTGGGTATGCCCTGATATTCTTAGCGGGGAGGACAGCAAATGGGATTGAAAATTACAACCAAGCATTTATCTGCACTTTTCTGTACTGCATAGAAATTCCTGTGTAGGCTGTACTTGCAAGAAGTTACATGTCTGGTTGGTTCCTGTATTATTTTAACTATCATATGCATTTTTCACTTATCCTTCAGCTCTCTGTTGGTGTGTTCTAAAAGGGCCCACATTGCACTCTCTGGTATCAGGCTTTCAGTTATAGGTCAGCTACCCAGGACCAGGAGATTCTGTTGGCTTTTACTAAGGCCAGCTTGGGCTTAGCCTTTCCTGATGGCCCAGTGATTTTCAGACTCTTGCAAGACTCAGAAGAGGGTTCAGCTTCAGACTGCAAGAAGCAAGCACGAGTTCAGTGGCTCTTTTAACAGCTCCAGAGGTGCACAGAGCCCAGTGGCTCATGGAAGGGGAATAATGGGAGCTGCCAGCTCACAGCCTCTATCAGCCATTGAAGCAATCAAAACCCTTATTACTAACAAAAAGCAGTTCACTGTCTCAGACATGAGACATTTCTGAAAATGTAAACTTTCTGTGCAGGAAAACATTCACTTCCAGAGTTGCTCCCAAACATCCTTAGGAAGACATGAAAGGTGCTGGCTTGAGACCTCAGACACAAGCAGCAGCCATCCACAAAGCAAGCACAAGGCTGAGAGCAAAGCAAGATGCTTTTTTCTCCCTCCACTCTCTCATATCTCATGCCAATCCCAGAGCAATCCCTTCTCCTGCAGAGCAGGCAGTGGACTTTGAAGTCCATTCAGCACTGGGTGTGTCAGTGCAGTGTAATCCCAGTTACTCAACCTCCTAAGAGAAGCCTCTGGAGTCAAATTCACCAGCAAACAGCACTGGACAGGTCTCTGAGGTTTTTCCCTCGGAAACAGGGTACTGAGTACCCTTTTTATCTGAGAAAAGCCTCAGGAGGCTTGAAGGCAGCACTGTGAGCTGCACACACCTTCTCAACAGCATCAGAGCTAAGTAACACAGGAAGACATCGTGCTTAGAGCTTAAAAGAGGGGGAAAATCTCCTATTTCAACAACAACAAAGAAAGAAAAAGCAAATATCAAAATAGCAAAGTTTCTCTTGATGAGTAAATCCAAATATTTACCTATTTGTTTTAAGGCAATAAAGACTTCCTCAGTCAGCCCAGCTTTGTCAAATCCATCAGATTCAATATGACAGTTAACAAATTTCATTACAGGATTGCAAAGCAATCAGGACTGGGAAAAACATAGATCAGACACTGTGATCTCCACTGTCATCCTGTATCCTACATATGTCCTGCTTTAGGAACCTACCTCCTCCTGAAAGAGGAGGAAAAAAATGGTTTGAGTTTTTGTGTGTGTTTATATTAAATCCAAATATTAAACAGTGATAAAATTTAGCTATTGAAATCCTGATATTTTTATCCTACATTGTTTTAAAAAAATGCAACCTCACAGGAAAAATACATATTCAAACAACTCAATTATGATAAAAAGCACCTTTTCACCCTCCTGCTTTACCTTAGTTCTCTGGGTTTGCTTTTTTAGAGTACCACTTCATTATTTCATATCTTATACATTGGCTTCTAGAAATGACAAATGGGCTGTCAGTTTTACTTTCTTATATCAAGATAGAAAAATAAAATTTAAAAATTAAAGTTAAAAAATTGACGTCAAAACCCAAGAGTTCTATATTGAATTAAAACAGGATACCAATTAGTGAAAAGATGCACCTCTTTTTCTAATCAATATAACAAAATTAATTATGTCAATCAAATAACAAGCATGCAAACCTTGAGAAATCAACACTGCACTGTTAGTTAATTAATTAAATATATAACTTTACAGTGGAACAACAGAGTAATACAGCCAAATTATCAAACCCTCAAACTAAAATATAGATTATTGCCACTAAAGTAACCCTAGGAGAGTTTAAGACAATGACAACATGATTCAGTTTCAATTAACTTACTTAATATAAATGCATTTAGAGTGTGCACTAGGTACCTTTTCCTTTTATTACAGGAGGGTTCATACTCTATCATTCTCTTTTTCAAAAGGACACAGTGAGCTTTAAAAAAAAATGTCCAACAGTTCAGTCATGCAACAGCTTAAAATGCAACCATGATTATGAGAAAATCTGACTCAGTGAGAAGTTGTGGTTTAAGTTTAGGAAATCATTAAAGAACTCTGCTGGGAATCTCTCATGTGCACAGACAAATGAAAACCAAGAGATAACAGTGTAACTGCACCCTGCAAGGCAAAAAAAAGAAAAAACACCCCCAAAACCATGAGAAGGGGATAAACTATTTATTGCTTACCTTCTTGGGGTCTTGTCACTGGCCATGAGGACTCAAACCCTGAACTTACTGCCACACACAGGAGTTTCATTCAGGCTTATGCTGGCTTCCCCAGTGACACAGATCTTTATAAATTCTTCCTCTGCTGGATGACCTGCCAAGCAATCAACTTCAGTTGTGTCTGTGGATAACAGGAATTTTTGGTTTTCATTCTTTGGTCTTTACTTCTTGAAATAGCATGTCCCACTCACTGCAGCTCCCAGTCCAGTTCAGCATTCCAGGATCATTTAGGATTACTTTTTTAGGCCCAGGTACAGTCATGTCAGGATATCAGGGTGATTTTCAAGGCAGGCAGTAAGTTAAGATGTAGGTGGGTATTTTCTGAAAAGTTTGTGCCATCTTCTAGTTAAATCAGGGGCACGAGTTCTGCTGTAACCAAAACCAGTTTTACTCTTACAATCAAACCAACTTTATTTCCAGGTATGCATTTTATTGAGATTTATCCTGTCCTTAGTACTTAGGCATGGATTCCTGGTAGGATCCGTTGCTTATTTGGAGGGAATTTTAAAAGAATAAACTCATACAGATTCTACTGGCTTTTACACTATATTAAAATAATTTAGTTTTATACTATTTTTTAAAATTTATTAATCTTGGGTTCAACTAGGGTCTAGATTTATATCTCTCTCAAAGCTTATAATAATGGTTTTCTATAGTTACACAGGAAAAAGGGCTGCATTCTGCATTTCTGCAGTGCCAAACATAGCAGTAGCCATTTCCTTTTTGTGATAACAGATAACAAGCCTTTCAAAGGCACAAAGTGACAAGAACTAATAAAGACCAGGCATTATCCACCCTCACGTTTCTATTAAAAGTTCCATAAGCATCACAAAAGCCTCATCAGAGCAGAACACAATGGTTCTCCCAACACAAAAGCCAGCACACAGTGGCCAAGAAGATGGAAGCCTACAGGAAGTTTGTATTTCTCTTTGCCTTCGAGGCTACATTCAGATTTTTCCATTATGTTCACTGATCTCAGATAGAAAGGTAAATGAATGCCAGTCCAATTTTAAACCCTTCTTGCTGCAAGAGTGAATGCACCCAATGAGAAATTTGATGCAGAAGTTAGGTCCTAATTAGCTGAGCCTAAAGCACCCAAGCACTCCAAATATCAGCTCAGCCTGATCTTAGGGTAATGAAATTGCAGAACGGAGTCTTTCCTGGCACAGTGAAATTAAACACTGGCTGCTACAGAGAGCTTAATGCAGAAATTCGGGGCATTTCTTTGGAGGATTACAGATTTGGGGAGTGGGAGTGGGATGAGATGGGACACAGGGAGCAGGAAGAGGAACGGGAGAAGGGAAGAGAAAGAGAAGTCGACCCCTTAGGCCTGGACACTTCCTGTCTCACTGAGTTGTATTTCTGGAGGAAGAGTATTTGCTTTCTCTGGTAATGGCATAAGCACCTTTTCATCCTACTCCTTGAGGAAAACAGTGAATTAGACATAGTGGTTATTATTTATACATTTCAAAAGCTTAAAAGATAAGGAACACAGTGTACTGTCAAATTCAGAAATCTCTCTCCTAAGGGCAAGAAAGGCACATGCAACAGAGAGGTAAATACACTTTTCTTTCATAGGTCAAGGGGGGGAAAAACATTTTATAAGGGTACATAGTGTAGTAAAAAAGATTCTTGAGCTGAATGGAAAAAGCCAGACTGCAAATTGATGACATTATTTTTTATGTCCCAGCATCCTGCATGTCCAAAGTGATAGAGCAACTGAAAGGAAAAACTGAAGAAATACACATCCAGAAAATGTCCAGTGGGATGAGCTGGACTGAAAAATTTTCTCGAGGTACCTGGGGCCTGAGGGAAGAGGAGAATTCCAAAGGCATTTCCATTCAAGCAGCATTAATGACACCAACATCAGCTCCAGTTACCCAAGCAGTGCTGCAGACAGCCTGATTGCTGTGCATGCATGTGAATATACCCACGTGCGTGCTGCCATTGACTAGAACAAACACCTACCTCCACCAAAAAAGTCTACTTAGCTTGCCTAAGTCCTCATTTTTAAGACCTTTGAATTTTTGCCAGGTTTCTTAACCCGGATTTAAGTCTGACATGCCCAAAAGACCGCATAGTTACCTCAGTCATAAATTCTGCACCTATAGGCCCAGATTCATGATCAATACAGAACATTCTGGAGAGTGTGGTTCAGAGTTTACATTCTCCAGTAAAAAGGGCACTAGGGAAGACAATTCAATATTTAAAGCACAAAGAGCAAAGCCTGGGGCAAGAGGATTGCCACTGGGGTTCCTTACTGACAGGTCCAGGGGGTAGAAAACCTCTCTTTGTTGCAAACACAGGGACAGCAAATGAATTTTTTTTCCTCTTCTACTTTTTAGGGCGACATAAGCCTCGAAGGAGGGGTCTTCTCCCATTCCTCTAGATCCTGCAAACCAGTAGGATTGCAACATTTGCTTCCCTTCTATTTTTTTTTCTCTCTCTCTTTATCATGTCAGAAGCATGTGGTCACCAGAAGAGAAAGAATTAATTACCACTTGGCTTTGTACAGGATGACTGATGAATATTCATTTGGTAGCTCAAGTGGACTTTGCTTCATGATTGAGGAGGGCTTCAGTGAACCAAATATTTCTATTACCAAATCACATGGTGCTTTTGTACAACATTTGCCAGACCAAAGTGGAAAAACCATCACTGGCAAAAGCAGGGGCAAAGGGAAAGGGCTGCAGTGGTTTTGAAAGGCTTAAATACAGGAACAAATAAAGCATAATTCCAAATATTTGACAATGAATCTTCATTAACTGCTTTGTTATGAATCCAAGAAAAGGATGGCACTGCAAGGAGAAAAGTGATCCTGTGGTCAGCAAGTCCTCAGTACGCAACAGGTGAACAAGCACTCTAGAAATCCTCATTTCATCAGTTTTTAAGGGATGTACATGCTCCCAGGCAAGAAAGTGAGTCCCCATCATAAAGAAGGAATACTTTTACACCAAAATAGCCACATAAACCTTTTGTCAACAGAACAATGCTGGCAGTATTACAGATCATTTGAGCACAACTCTGTTTTCAGAACCAAACACATGAAGTATATTCGTTCAATTTTAGGGTTAGACTCCTTGTAAAATTGTGTTAATAACCTTTTAGTCAACTGACCTTTGAAAATTTACACTTGTATTAAAGACATTGAAGATAAACCTTACCTGTGAATTTACTACAGTCAGAGATCCCAGCAAGTACCAAAATTAAGAACAAAGGTGTTTCCCTCCATTTACCCAACACACTGAGGAAACAATGTGAACACTTATAACCACTAAAAAACGCTTATTTCTGACCATTTCTGCTAACACAAAATGTGAATTTCACAGATTTTTTTCTGATCAAACAGCAGGAAAGCTTTGGCAAAAAGAATTACAGAAAATATTTTGTAAATGTTATCCCACAGGATAAAGCCATGACACTAGAAACAAAGGTTCATGTGTTACTACACCCAGGCTACAGTTGGAAAGGGACATAATTTGGAGAAAGCAGAGCCCCTAAGTCTAGTCCCTGTGCCAATAGAACCACACCACCTATGTCACTGTTGCCAACTTCTGCAATATAGGAATACTGTAAATTAAGAGGGTTTTTTCAGATTTTACCACTTTTCACAGTTAAAAAGTAAGCTATCTTCTTTTTTTTGTAAGTTGTGTTCCTCATTTTTGTAGCTGTATGAATATGCTTGAGAACAGTCTCACAAAGGGCTCAAGAGCCGGAAAAGGAGACATTAGAAGCTGCTTTTACTCTGATCAATTCTCAAATCATTTTCATTCTACTGGTGGAAGGATAGGAGAATTTTTGAGTTTCTGAGCTTCATTAACATTTTGCATTCGTGTAGCACCTTTTCCTTGGAAAAATCCTGTTGGGACCCAAAATTACCCCACTTGAGCATCACAGTGGCACTACAACGAGAAAACAAATCTGGATTCAGGTGCTGTTTCCTTGTCTGCTGACCTGAGATCTTTGTGGAGTTCCCATCTGCACTGTGCTTGGCTGATGAGGAACTCTGATGTCCTTCACCATCCAGTCTGACTTGTGTGAAAGGTTGCAAGCAGAGGACAGGGCAGGTTTGCCTTCTCTGGTTTTTACAACATCAGGGCTCACTTACTACTGAAGCTTCACTTTGTAGGTTTGTAGCTGTATCAAAAGGAGCAACTCCAAGCCACAACAGCTTGTAAATCCACTTACTCTAAGTGGATTACAGTAAGGCTTTTACAACATCAATGACTGTCATGTTGCAGCACATTTGGGTTGTGATCACTTCTATTCCCTTCCCTCTGAACTAAACAGTGGGAGCAGACAGCTGGGGAAAACACAGGTATTACTTCTAATAATCCAATTCCACAGCAAGTCAGTGAGATAAATAAGTAGTTTTACAGCTGTTAAAAATTGAATTAGATTTTTTAAACAAGAAGTTCGGTTTAGTGATTACCTTGGTATTCTGAGATCTCAAATGTAAAGGTTTCCACCTGCAGTAGAAACACCATCAGGTCAGTCCATGTCCATAAAGTATGTCCTGCACTTACTCATGGATCATGGATAAGATATGCCCTTGTGACAGACTGACCCCAACCAACAGCCAAACACCCACCTTGACTCCCTCTCACTCCTTTCCTGCTGAATGGGGAGAAAATAAAAGAAAGGCTAGACTTATGCATTGAGATAAGGATAGCTTGATAGGGAAAGGAAACCACTATACCTTGTCCCTTGACATATATACAGATATTATTCTCCCATTCCATGCCTTCCCTCCCCCAAATTTCCATAAGAACAGGCCATTACTTTGGTCCTATCTGTCAAGGGGATCACTCAGGATAGCACCACGTTGGATTGTTAAGCAACAAGATCATTTGGGGTGGGTCAGCACTGCACTCACCTGGTTCCTGGTGAGGCTCATTCTCTGTTGGTTCAGATGATTCCTGCTGTATTCCTTCCTATCCCATACAAGTCAAATAATGGATTCTTTTCTGCCAGAGATAAATCACCTTGAGGTACACAGCACATTTCCACTTTCTCCTGCACCAAGTGCACCTGGGTCCCTGAGCAAAGACAATCCCACAAATGCACTTTGCTTTTTCCAAGACAGAGCAACCCACACTGCCTTTCCCAGTGCATCTACAGTGCAGTCAGTTTGCCATGCCTCACTATACTGATATGACCTCCCTCCACCTGCTCCAGGGGGATTTTACCTTCATGGGTCACTTGACTGCAGTGCATGTTTCACATGTCTTATGGTCTCAACAGTCAGGGCCCACCACTCAATCACAACAGGTTTTTTTCAACACATCTCTCCCAGTTCTGGTCCTTATCTTGAATTCTTCAATCTTTTTCATCCTATTTTCTTCCCATGTCCTGTAGAGGAAGGGGGTGAAAGTGGCTCAGTGGGCATCTGGCTGCTGGTCAAGGTTAACCTGCCACAATAATTTATTTTTATTTTTTTTTCATCCAACAATGGGCATACAGATTTTAACCAGTAACTTCCTAACCTGCCAGCAAATGCTGCTGGCCCAGGTCAATCCAGCACAACCCAAACCTGCTCCCTTTAAGACATTTCTCAGAGCAGGAGAAGGATCTTGCCCAGAGCAAAGGTCAGGCTTGCCTCAGATGATCTCCATGAGTGAGTTTTTGAGCATAATATAGGTAGGACAAAATGCAAAGCTGATGAGAATTGCACGTGATTAGCACTTCTGCCCACAAGGACAAGACAGCCTATCAAGGTATCACACATTCAGTGAAACTTGGTTAAATAAATCATCTTTTAAATCAACCTTTGCCCAATCAAAGTCCAGCCTTACTTATACGTACAGCCACAGGAGGGTCAGCAAAAGAGAACTCCAGTGAAGGTGCTCTACACAGATATACAGGTAAGAAATTGCTTTTCTCCTAGTCCCTCTTCCCTTTAAAAACTCCTTTTTGCAATGCAAATAGTTTTGCACTGACCAAAAGGTGTCACATGCAGTGCATTGTAACCTTCTGTCCACTTCTAAATATGAAGAAATAATTTTTCCCATAGAAGCCTACTGTTTCTTCAGCTCTTGTGTAGTACTGGTATTGCATGTTAATTTCTGGAATTATCACAGATCCCCAGTGTTTGTCAAGAAAAGGTGCTTTGAATTGTACCTGCAATTGATACAGTCTGATGTGTTCTAAACCATGTTCAAATAACAGGGAGGTTCATCCTTGTGTTAGTTCATGTCAGTGCAATAAACAGACACTCAAAAATGCTCAAGGCACGTGACCATGGACATGAACCACGATCTGCAGGCTGCACATCCCTGCCAGCTGAAATTCCTGTGCTCTCCAGCTCCAGTGGCATCTGTGCCAAACTCACACCACCCATCCCTGCTGTTCCATGTGCTGCCCCAGTAACATCAACAATGCAGCTTCAGCCCCCATGGCAGAGAGTCTGCAGCCTCAGCAGTGGCTCTGCACTAAGTTGCTCTCACAGAAGGATTTGACTGCCAGCAGAGCTAAAGAAGTGACATCTCTCAGTAAAAAAGTCTTTCCAGTAAAATAATAGCCAAAGTTTCTAATTACCTGGATTTTCCAGCTGGAGGGATTTGTCTTCATTTGTCTCATTCCCCCATCTTCATGGATCTTTGGCAGGACAACACCTTGGGAGATGTTCCCTGGTCCCACCTGTTATTTACCTTACATGTGTGGCATTCCTGCATGACAAGCTTCACCCAAACCAGGGTTTCTTTACATCACAGAGCAGTTTGGGTGGGAAGGGACCTTCAGAGGTGCAATGCCCCATAGAAAACAAGGCCAGCTTAGATCAGGTTGTTCAGGGCCCAATTCAGATACCTCCAAGGACAGAGATTTCACAGCCTCTCTAAGCACTTCTAGTCATATCTGACTGCCCCCAAGAGGAAAACCTGTCCTTAAGGATGTCTGGTTGGAATTCCCTTGCTGTGCTGCAGCCTGGGTCTGTTGCCTTTATCTTCCCACTGTTAATTTCCAAGAAGAGTCTGGCTGTGTTCTCCACACAATCCAGTTAGGCAGTGGGAAGACATCAACAAGATCTTCCCTTTACTTTCTCATCCCAAGAATGAACAAATCCAGCTCTCTCAGCCTCCTTAAATATGTACTTCGGAACCAAAATCCCCTCTGGGAATTAGCTCCAATGTGTCAATTACTTGGGGAGGTCAAAACTGGGGACAGCGCTCACCTCTGGTCTCCCACATGTCAAATGGAGGGGAACAATCCTTTCAGTCCAGTTACAATCCCTTGTCCCAGAATTTCATTTCCTCTGTAAGACTTAATCCTGGTATTACACCCTCTCCTCAATCTTGACTATGTTTTCACAGGCAGACTTTTCTTATTTCAGTTCTACATTTCGGTTAACTTCATTTGCAATACAGAGACAAAAAAAAAGCAAGGAGGGTCAGGGAAAAGGGTTTGGTTTCTTCACCCTAGCCTTGTTAACTAAATTCAGCTTTGCACAGCTGGATTTCCTGGGGCTAAAAGAAAAAAAAAAGAAAAAAAGAAAAAACAACCAAACAAAAAAACCCAAGTCCACACCAAAAAGAAAACCACCCCAAGAATCCTGAAGCAAACCCTCTCGACACATAATTAGAGGGAATATACCCTAGGTAAGGTTACTGCTCTGACTCACAGGTATTTTTTCCATCCTGCCTGGCAGAGATGGCCTCTGCCCTGCAGCCCCGGGAGTGCACAGTGACCAAGCAGCCCCAGCAGAAGTACGGGTTCTTCCTGCGCGTGGAGCAGGACACTGCCGGGCACATCATCCGGAACGTGGAGCTCCACAGCCCAGCGGAAAGGGCCGGCCTGAGGGATGGAGACAGGCTCCTCAGGGTCAATGGAGTCTTTGTGGACAAGGAGGAGCACGCACAGGTAATCTGTTCACTCTGGGATCCACACCATGCCTCTATTACCCAGGCCCACAGCTCCTGTGTGAAGTTTTTTCTGCAAGTTTTTATGGCTAGGAAATCCAGGAGCAGAGTCAACTGTTCTGAGGATCCCCCTGCATCATTCATTACCCACCACAGGCATAGAATGTCTTTGGGGTGCCTCCCTCACTCCCTCTGGATGAGACAAGACAGTGGACAGTGCAGCTTTTCCTCCTTTTAGATCCATCACTCAAGTACCTGCTTCCATCTCCCCTTGTCCATCACAGGTGGTGGAGACTGTCAGAAACAGCGGGAATTCTGTTGTGCTCCTTGTTCTGGATGATGCATCCTATGAAAAGGCACAAAAGGAGGGGGTGAACTTGGAAGAGCTGGGTCAAAAGGCTCCCACAGGACAACAGCAGGAGCAGCAGAACCCACCATCCACAGCCAGCAGAGGAACCACTGCAGCTCCACAGCCCCGGCTCTGCTACCTGGTGAGGGAGGAGACAGGCTACGGCTTCTCCCTGAAAAGCACAGAAGGTGAGAGCCTGCAGAGAAGAAACTGGAGATAGATAGACAGATAGACAGACAGACAGATAGATATGTGTATGTGTGTATATTTGGCAGCAGGGACAGAGGCAACCACAGTTAACACGTGGAGGCTAATGGGGGCGCACAAACTGTTCTTGCTAACAATGTGAGAAGTAGCAGGATGAGTTCAGATCCACCTCCAGTACATTTCTGCACAGAATAAGCAGCACGAGGTTTTCAGAGGACCATGCTTCTCATGAGGTAGAAAACAGATTTAAAAAAAAAAAGGGGGGGGAAAGAAAAATAATAAGCTATTTTCTGGTTGTTATTTAAGCCCACTTAACAAAATCAAATTTACAGTCCCTGCTGATACACTAGACATACAGTCAATGTGCTATGTTAAGGCCTGTTCCATTCCTCAAAATCACCTCAGGAATCAGCACATGAGGTTCTAGACAGCTGTAAGAAGTACTTTCAAAGATTTGAAAGTTAATTCATTTAGAAAGAAAAGGATTTTTGAACCTTTCCCATATATGCCTTTTTTCTAAGGCCAGTCAACAGAGGAGGGAGGTCCTCTGGAAAGCACCACCTCTAAAGAGCCCTCTAAAGGGTATTTTGGAATGCAATGTATTTGAAGGACCAAACACAGAAGGCTTCCAAACACAGGAAATTATGATATGTATAAAACAACAGTAAAGGCATCTTCTCTCTTCAAAGTGATGCGGGGAGAGGAGGGTGGGAGGGAGCAGGAATCAAATTGCTTTCAGCTATGTTAATCGGCCCCTTTGTTCTCCTGGTAGGGAAATAAACACCAGTTTGAGCTGCAGATAGGGAACAAACCTCTCCCTCCACCACTGAAGGGATTTTTCCAGGCCAGAGTAAGAGACAGAGGAGTGTCTGCGTGGAACATTTGTGGTGCTCCTGTAATCTGCCTGCAAGCACAGGCCAAGAGTCTCTGAGGACATCAGTGCTGAGTTCCCTTAACCACTATCAGGCCTATTGCAGTGACTTACCCTGTGTAATGAGCTTTCATTTATTTTAGGACAGAAGGGGTTGTTCATAGTAGAGCTTTCACCACAAGGAGCAGCTGCAAAGGCTGGTGTCCAAAACAACGATCGACTGATTGAAATCAATGGAAAAAATGTGGAAAATGACACACACGAGGAAGTGGTGGAAAAGGTATTGATTTATCTTCTGTTCTGGCCTGCTTTCACAGCAACCTATCAGGGTTACTAAGGAGGTCAGGCTGGCTGATTTCAGCACTTCACAGTGAATCTTGGGAGCTGCTGTTCATGTACCATCCGCACACTGGTGTAGCCCTCTGAGCTGGCTCTGTTGTCAAGCAGCCTCTTGAGCTGCCTCTCAATGAACACTGCCATCAAGAGAGGCCAAAGAATTTCACATAACACAAGTACACTGCTGCCATGAGCCCCATTAAATAAATTCATTTCCTAGAAGTTTTGGAAATGCTCCTAAGGGTAGGAGGGCAAGTCATCAGATGTGGTTTCCAGGGTGAGAAGAGGGAAGCCTCTGATGATAGTCAGCACAGAGCAGGGAAGGTTCCATGATTTTAGACAGTGGTCCCTTTCCCCTGTGAAGAAGTCCAAAACTCATGAAAATTACTGTGCAAGTAATTTCACTAATTGGCTGCAAAGAGCGCTGCTAATTAAGGCTTCCAGCTTTCCGCTGTTGGCACTGCTAAAACGCAGCTGGAGCTGAAGAGATCTCAGAGAGCCACGAGCCTCCAGCATTCCAGCAGCATTCAGTGCACACGGCTAACTATGGAATCATGCAACACCTGTGTTTTGTTGAGCTGCTGCAATGCCAGCAGCAGAGTGACACTGGTTAAGATGAGTAAAAAGAGCACCCATTAGAGTAAGAAAGGACTAAGAGAAAGACAGACTTGGAGAGGTTGGACAGAAAAAGACAGAGGACCAAGAGTGACAGAAACTTGAGTCCTGTCACTGTAATCTAAAATAGTGGTATAGATGGCACAATAAGTCTATATTGTAGTTCCACACCTAGAACAGCCAAATACTATCTACTCAGGCTGCCTGGATCCTACAGCATGGTATGCCACCCCCATGGCCCTCCACAGGTAATTCCCTACAGGGCAGGAACACAGTACAAAATACAGAAAATTTCCTCATTTATTTCACACCCCTGATTTTGTCATGGTCCAAATTTCTGACTGGAGAGGGGGGGAGAGAAAAATTAATTTATAGCAGCATGGCCTGGACTAACAGCACCCAGATTCCTCTATGTATCAATGCACCAGTTACCAAATACCCGCAATTGCCACATGCTGTTGAAGGGGTGACGCCTGAGACTGTGCATGTGCTGTCACAGGTAAAGAAGTCTGAAAATCATGTTGTGTTTCTACTTTCAAATGAAGAAACAGACCGCTATTTCACAAGGCAGAGGATGGCACTGAGCAAAGAGAGCGCCAGCCTAAGGTTGCTTCCCCTCAAACCTCGACTTGTTGAGATCCAGAAAGGAAAAAGTGGTTATGGATTCTATCTGCGGATGGAACAAAATACTGGTGGTAAGATCCAAGTTAACACACACACCATGACACTTGCTGTACCATTTCTTCCTATATGATGTTTGCAGCCCTCATTCCCTGACTTCTTAGCAGCCATCATGGAGAAATCCTCAGGGAAAACCACCTCAACCTGAAGTGCAATTCTGACCATTTAGCTTTGCCGTGCTTTTTAATGCCTTTAATACTCACCAAGCTCTGCCTTCTTTCTCCCCTTCTTATCTTAGACCATGTAATCAAAGATGTTAATTCTGGAAGCCCAGCAGCCATGGCAGGGCTGAAGGACAATGACATCTTGGTGGCAGTCAATGGCGAGCGCGTGGATGGGCTGGATCATGAAAGCGTAGTGGGAAAAATTAAGCAGTCTGAGGAAAGAACCTCCCTGTTAGTGGTGGATAAGGAAACTGACAGCATGTACAAACTGGTAAGGAAATGTAATCTATAAAACAAAAGGCTAGGAATTGGTAATTTATAATTTAATCAAACAGCCAACCTGCTCTGACACTTTTTCAACTTGCAGGAAATGTCTAAGAGACACCTGTATTCCAGCAACTCCACTTACACTTGTACAGGAAGTCACTAACCACCCAAATCTTTGGCCTCTTCCTCATTTTTATAGGCACTATTGGAACAATTCTAAATTCAAACACAAGAAAGGTTAAGGTTTACTGTTAAGACTCAAATTCAGAGCTACAAGACTGTGTAACCATTTATGAATAACAAAGTTCCCTTCTCACATAGATCAGCACTGTAGTTTTCCACTCAGGCAGAACAGGGAAGAATTCTTCATTGCAGATAAAGTCTGAGTCATTAACAAAGTTTCAAACAAAATACGTTTGAAAGAGATTTCACAAAAGAAGTTTTTATTTTAATGTAGTTTTGTCACTTTTTTCAGGCTCAAATCTCCCCTTTGTCATACTACTACAAAGCACACGATTCAAGCCCAGCTAAAACAGAGGAAAGAGTGGAGTTGCACACTGAGCAGAAAGCGAACCACAAGCCAAGGATCTGCAAGATGGTGAAGGGACCCAATGGATTTGGCTTCAGTTTAAACATGATCAAGAACAAACCTGGATTGTTCATAACTGAGGTACTAATGAAGAATGAGGAGCAAGGAGAAGCTCAAGTAGTCTGTTGGGCAGCTTCCTCACCTGCATCCTGCAAACAAATGCAAGAAAAGCCACACAAGTCTCTTTTCCAATGTTCTCAGATCAGAGCTGGAATTGTTTAAGCCAGACTGACACTGTTGGCTCAAGATAGAAAATGAGCACCAGAAAACATTCCTTGTTCTGTTAGGCATCTAGAAGAAAGGAGAATTCAGCTTTTGCATAATTTTTACTTTTATTCATGAGTCTGGCACACTAAAATTAGTATTTTTGACATAACTGAGTTTTACTGTACAACAGCTTAATTATAGGAGAGATGCCTTTGCCCTACTTCTACCCACCTTCTCTGAATTCCACAGCTGGTAAAAGCCAAACTCCTCCTGTCCCTAATTACATCTGTAACTTCAACTTTCTTGAGAGGGGCTCCAGTCATTACTAAGGGATCTGTGAATTGTACTAAACTTTAGTTATTGGACAGAGACCTCCAAATAGTTAGAAAACTGTTTTTCTACCTGTCTTCATGGTTCTACCATGCCACATCCCTATAATGTCAGTCTATCAGGATCACGAAGCATCTTCAAATCTCAGACTGATGGGCTCCATGTTTATTATGTCTGGGCCCATTGCCCATCCCAATTCCTTCCTGCCCCACCAATCTCCCCTTTCACCATCCTCTAGGGAAAGCAGTAACACAGCTAACCCCCAGCTGTTAATGCATCTTTCCAAGATTTCTGCCAATATCCTGCTTTGATCTCCCCTCTGCAGGTCCAAAGCCAGGGCCCGGCTGGCAGAGCAGGTGTGGAAAACAACGACTTCCTGGTGGAAGTGAACGGAGTGAACGTGACCAACGAACCCTACGACAAAGTGGTGGCCAGGATCCAAAGCACTGGGGAAAGACTGGCACTGCTGGTGTGCAGCAGAGATGCTTACAGGTACTTCCAAAGCCAGAACATTCCCATCACAGCCTCCATGGCAGATTCAGACCCTTCTGAGCCTCCTGCTTACACAGAAAACCATCCAGCAGAGCCAGAGAGGAACTCACCTGAGCCCAGGGAAAGGGTGAGTAATCCTGCATTGGGCAGGTGCTGAGGGATCACACAAGGCATAGGAAAGGAACTCCTTTTTCAGGTAGTAGGTTTTCCAGAGCTAGGAATGTTAACTTGAGCCTGGATTTTTGCAAGTTATTAAAAGGAAAGCTGTTAATTATCACAACAACTCTTCCGTTCCCCACACGTAACGCAAGTGAGCATCTTTAATGCAAGATTAAGTGACACAAAGAACGCACATACAAGAGATTTTATGGAACAAGATAATCCAAATACAGTAATCCCAATGATGGGAAACAGGCAATACAATCATGGAAGTGGAGGGGAAAGTGCTTAAATACACAGAAAACATAAACAACATCTGTGAAAACCACATGAAATATTTCAAAACGTATCATTTTGGAGAAGGAACAGCAACTGATAGGCTAAGATGACATTTTCTAGGCAATGTGCTGATTTGAAATTATTTTACACTCACTTCATGCCACTAGGAAGAATCTAAAGCATGACTAAACTCAGAAAAGCAAGAAGGTTTTACTTCTTGAAACACTTTTAACCCTCAGTGTGGTCAGCCTTACATATTAAAATGCTTATTTTCTGATCATGCAAATGAGACAGACAAGACCAATAGTGTTTCCCATTTATTTTTCTTCAGCCTTGTCTGCAGGTTTTTTTCAAGAATGTCTTAGTCCCCAAGCTGCATTCTGCAGAATTTAGCACAACTTTTGTGTTCAGATTGAGCAGATATAGGAATTCAACAGTAGAAACCCACTATTGAACAAATTTCTATCAAAATTTTCTATCAATTGCTATAAAAAAACCCTATCATAACAAAAATGGCATTTGTTGGTTCATTCTGCCATCTAAACAAGTGTGTGATTAGTGCAGATGAAAACAGGAGTCTGCAACAGTCCAGACTATCGAACATGTTTACAAACTGAAAATAATCACATCTTTGTTACTCCTCTGCAGGCAGACTCATCCTCCTCCTCACAATCAGCCGCCTCCACAAGAGCTGAAGGTGACAGCAGTGATGACACAAAGTTGTGAGGAGACAAAACTACGCCAACAACAAAAGAGAAACCTGCCAAATCTTTTCTTCAGTTCTTCTTTGCTATTCCATCTCTCAGAACTCAGCTGTTCCAAGGAGTGCCAGAGCCAGAAAGGACTGCAAACTCTTGCTGCAATAAACACTTCAGTGTAACCTGCATCCATTTAACACTCTGCAGTTATGCTCCACTGGCACAATTTCTGCCTTGTGAAGTGGGACTCAGTCACCCACTCCTGAAAAGGCCTAAAGAACTGCAACTTTGTAACTAAGTGTGCTGCAGCAGAAGCTGGAAATGTTTTACAGATTTGTAAACATCTTAGCCTGTTATGGATAAGCTCTTAATGAAGAGCAATTGATTTCTGCCCATCTCCCAGCAAAGGCAGCTCTCCCTAATCCAAGTCCATCACCTCAATCTCTGTAGCATCCCTTTGCTTACAGCAGTTCAGCTGCTCTGAAATGGCATAAGCCCAGGTACTCTGTGCACTTCGATCCTTTTTCCTGCTAACATTGCAGAAATTTCTTTCAAGCATTAAGCTAGCTTTGTAATTCACAACTAAAGATGTTTAATCACTATTCTGCCTCCTCTGCATACAGCTGTGGATTAGAACAGTGTATGTAATTTAGTCAAGCACGTTTCTCTAACCCCAAGTCACCACTCAAGTCCTGAATGTGACATAAATGGTTCTGTAATGCTGCTGCTGTGTACTTTGCCTCCTTGCTGTACACCAAAGACAATGCAGAAATAAATTGTTTAGAGTGGTTATTTCCCCCCTTCCATGTCTTACTCTCACCACGTACAATTTATGTTCCAGAACATTTACAAAACAAAGCCTCAGAGAGCAGCTATGGGAACCTAAAAGTTTAAGTCACAGGAATAAAATGTGTAACACACAATGTAAACAAGGCATGGCAGTGTCTTTGACTTAACACTGAACTCTGGATAGAGGAACCCTAAACCTCAGTTCCACTTATGCAGAGAGAGAAAAGAAAGTTGACACTCAGTAAGAGAAAGCAAATCTCCAGTTCCTAAGTACAGTAGGTACTAGTGATAGACACTAGCACACACTACATACAGAAATGGAGTTCTCTCCACTCCACTTCTGCCAGACAGCAAATCCTAACCACCTTCTGGCTCAAATCCAGCCAAATCTTTGGGACTGACAAAAAACAACTGATACTTGCATATTACAAAAGCTTATTTAATTCCACAGACTCAAACATTCAGTTTCAGAATTGCTGTCCTCCAAATCCCAATTATAAGCTGATTTTCAAAAGAAAAATCACATTTCTTGGTGCCTTCTGTGAACATGTTGTTCCAGCAGCAGGAGGTGTTCCCTCAGCCAGCCTACCACACAAGTTCTGATGCTCCAGGACAGTGGGTGCATCCAGGATTGCTTTCACTGCTTGGCAATGAACTGTTTCAAGCTTAAGACACACACCCCCGTCCCTTGCAGCTGTGGCACTGAACAAAATGAGCCACAGAGCTTGATGATGACACGTGTGGAGGTTCAAGGAGCCAGAACACACAGAGCAGTCCTGTCTCTCCAAGTTTCGCAATCCACAGGAGTTGCAGCAGTGCAGCTGACAGGACAGAGAGCAGTGCATGGCTGCAGGCCTGCCTCAGAGGGCCATATGCTTTTCTGGGGCTTGTTTGTGTGCTAAATAGAGAAAGAGGATACTGGACAGGGCACTGACTAGGAATATGACATCGAACCAGCGGTGATAGAAGTTGAACTGGAGCTCTCCCAGGACCTCAGTGATAATGGTGCGGTACTCCGGGGGCATGCTCATGCGAATCAGGAGCACTGATGACACAAAGTACATGCCCTGCAAGTTAAAACAGGGACAGCAGTTACTGCCTCACCACAGGCTCTGTGGCTAGCAGGGGGCAGCACACCAAGGGTATTGTTCTGTGTTTAAACACACACAAGATCTGCAGCAGAAATGCACAAGGGGGTGCCCACGGTTCTCCGTACTCACCATTATCTGGGCTAACAGCAGAACAATAACATTGGAGGACTTGCTGCTGGAAATGGCATAGAAGAACTAGGGGGAAAAAACCCAAAAACATTGGAAATAAGCAGTTAGGTAAGTCTGATGTGCCTTAGGACAGCATGAAAGGTACACACCATTCAATACCTTTTCATCTAAAAATAAGCAATCAAAACCATGCATTCTATAGGGCTACCTGTAGCCTACTTTCATAAACCTCAAACCTTCATAAACTTTCCATAAACTTTCATCAACCCTAGCCTGAAACATCCATCTCCCCAGCCAGTTGCACCTGTGTTAAAAGATCACAGAGAAGTTTAAAGCATAGGTACCAAAGGCCAGGTCAAGTCAATGAATCACATGTCTGCTGAATTAATGCCTTTCAGTCCTACCAGCAGCTTAAATTAAGTAATCCAAATGCTTTTAATCACCATCTCATCAACTTCACTAATAAGCCTTGGCTACAGCATCCTTTTGAACCCTTGCTTACATTTAGCATCTAGATCCCTCCCTGACAGAAACTGGGGAAGTATCCTGCAAAAGGTATTCTTCCTACCTTCCTCCCTCTGCAAGAATTTATATTCAGATATTTAAACATAAATGCTAAAGTTTATACAGTACTTGTTCCATCTAAAGCTAAATATCTGATAATGAATTTCTCTGTGTAAAATCACTTTAGAGTCCTGGTTCTTACCTTTGTAAGTGTGATTAACAACCCTCTAATAGAGGTAACAATGATTATTCCAACAAGAATAAAGGAAATGTGCTGAGACCAGAATTTGACCTGTATCAACAAGGAGAAAACAGTTAGAACTTTAACACTAACCTCATTTACAGCACACTGTATAGCTGCCAGTTCTTCAGGGGTTTTGTCTCTCCTAATTGTACAGATGTCCATTGTAGGCAGGTTTATATAAGAGACATTTTCACAAATGTATGAACAACTCCAAACACAAGAGAAGGAGATTTAGTTTATGCCAATCACAAAGAACCCCATTTTCACAGGGATATGTTTTAAAAGTGTAAATAACAGAACAACTATTTGCATAAACTATCAAGATTACTCTGTAGCTGAATGTCTTAATCTAAGCAGATTGTCTTAAGTGCTTCTATTTCTCCAAAACAAAAAAACCCAAATCACTGCCTCTCTGGTAAGACCATATCAACATCTCAGCATAAAATCAGTGTAAAAGCAACATTCATGGTGCATTTTCCTTTCCTCCTCAGTAAGTCAAAAGTCAAAGCCACATTCTCACATATCACTTTCTCCCTAGCAGCAGAATTATTTTATTTAGATAAGATATGAATTGCTGAAAAGGTTGTAAGAATTAATAAAGGCTCACATCGAACTGGATTCCCAGGTAATTCACAGTGATCTCAATTCCTCTTGTGACTGGATCAGTCTTCCCCACACGGTCAAATACAATATTGATGGTTGCCTGCAAGAGAGATGGATTTATGTTCAAGCAAAAAGGCAAAGGCATTTCTCACTCTCACAGGTGAGGCTCATGCATGACTCTTTTATTGTACCACCAAGGAAAGGGCAGGGGGTGGTGAGATTGCTGAAGAAGGCATAAAACACATCCCTGTAAGAATTACTGGTCTAATGCTGTACAGAAAAGCCAGATCTAGAGCTGTATTTCAACCACAGGCCAGTTTCTTTCAGAATTTCTGGATTTTAAAGAAACTAGAGCATTACTTCATGAACTGCATGTGTAGCATAATCTATGCAGAGTATATTTGCATATATCCATAGAAAATGCAATAAAACATTTACATACCATGAAGATTTTCCAGACACAATAGATGGAGAAAAAATAACCCAAAAAGTTAAAGTATTTTCCCTGGAAAGTTTTGGAATACTCTATTCTCTCCTGGAAATACAAAAAGAGGGAGAGGGAGTAGAACATAAAAAAATGCATCGTTTTCACAATCACCCACAACATAAAATTGTAATGGAGCACCAACAGTAGCAAACACAGCCCTATCTTTCTACATCTTGTAATTCAAATGTTTCTGAACTCCTAAATGTCAATTCATAAGCTTGTGAATGGTTACAGGGCCACAGAGCAGACTCAGGGATGGATCTGAATTGGAACTGTCATCCAGCCCTGAAGTTAAAGAAACAGATCATCACTCCACTGCATCACAACATTTCACCATTTACCTATTGAACAGGTTTCAATTTATCATAACACATGTACTCTTCCAAACTACTCTGACCTCCCAACACCCATCTGGGCAATGGTTTGCTGTGTACCTTTGTGGCATGCAAGTCAGCAGTTTCCAGGAAAAGCTGCCGGCTCAGTTCTTCCAGGGCATCCACTTCTTGCTGGATAAGGGACAGATCTGGCAAACCAACATAGTCAAGGCTAGGACACATCATGAATTCTTAATTAAGAACAAAATATTCCCTACCTTCAGCCCAAGGGCCGTATCTAATGGTTTTATCTCTTAGATCCAGATCAGCTTTGTCATTCAGCCTTCATGCTCCTCATTAATACAGCACCAAAGAAATCTCAAGGATGTACCTGATGATCACTGCTCCAGTTTAAGGGGGTAGGCAGGACACAGTGTTTAGGCAGTTGTGCAACAAACTCTATTTCTTTGCCTGGAAAACACATCACAGAATAGAACCAGGCTCTCAAAAAGTGCTGCTTCACTTTGATCAGTGCCCTTGCCACTGAAGTGCATCTCACAATATGTCATCTCAGATCATCTTCATAAACAAAACTGCTGAGTAACTGCCCCAAGAGATTAATGATTACTATGAAGAGTCTGTCAAATAGGCAAGTTCTGGTTTTAGCAGCTAGTGTGAGAGGAAGAAGAGTCCTCAGCTTCAAACATGCAAAATGCACACTCCAACTGGTCTGACAGAAATCGATGGTAATCAACTCTGTTAGAGAAGTACAGACCCTTGTCACTCCCAACAGATTTCTTCTACAGGGAAGGCTGAAACCGGATGAACTTTAACTGGATCTTCTAACCCAAACCATTCTATGATTGTGGGGTAAGTGTGCACATCAACTGTCCCCTGATCTGCTGTACACCTCACCCATGGTGATGCAACAGAACATTTACAGAGCAGGGCAGAGGCATAAAATTTCTGCCTGTGTCACAGTAAAACTGTGCCCAAGGCCTGGGCAAAAGGTCAGACAGTACTGGAGAACAAACCTAGTAGACATTAGGCTTGAAATGTGTTGAAACACAAATGCTTTGGGACTAGCCCAACTAACACTCTACCTCTCAAAACAAAGGAAGCTGGATTCACCTCCCAAGGCAGGTGCCAGCATGCAGATGAAGGATACTTTCACTGCCAGGAACAGATGTTGTAACACTTTTTATCATTCCCCAGAAGCCAGTGGGTCTGTTATGCACTTCTCCTCTCTGGAACATTGTCCTGTGAGCCACTGCTATCCTGAAAGAACAGAAAACACAAGTCCTTGGGAATATAATATTTTTATGAAAAATCAAAACAAGAAAAAAGAAAAAAAACCCACCAGTTTCTTAGAAGATGCTGTTAAACTAAATTCATCAAAAAAAGGTGACCCTTTTTTCTTCCCCTAAACACCAATTCCACTACATAAAATTATCCTGATTAGCTCTGGAGTAGAGCCCAGATCTAATCAAGCAAGGTTCAATGAGACACTTCCATTCAAGATCCTGTTTCCATCCTAAAGGGATTTAAATCCAGTTAAAAATACAGAATTCAAATGGATTTCTCAGTCATGATTAGTTGCTTTCCTTTCCTAAAGCACATGACTGTGTTATCTCAAGCTCAGGAATTAGAAGACTTCTCATGCTCCTCCCTCCCCTTGGACACCTTTCATTTATCACTGCACTGCCTTTTCCATGGAGCTACGAGCTCTGGCTGGTGCGCAGAGCACTCTCTGATATGCTGTCACTCGCTGCTGGGCTGCATGACAAGCTGCTATGAAGCAGAAACACACAAATCCATTCTTGGACTGAACCACTGGATGCTTCACTGGATGAATGTGACTCCTGGAGTTCATTCCAACACTCCAGCAGCAGCTGTGCATCGTCCCTCACACTTCCATGTGCACCACAGCATAATCCCCACAAGGGGTGTCAGCTCCTGGGCTCGTTCCCTCACATTTCTCCCCACTGAAATCTGTCAGCAGGTTATCCATTCCTAAGCTGAAAACTATTCACAGGATTCTCAGGATGATCCATGATTCTGTGGTGTTTAGTCCTTTTCAGCATTGCTACATTTGGCACTGAGCCCTCTTCAAGGCTGTTGATAAGCAGTGTAATAAAAAAAATTTAAAAATCATTCCTTTCACATCAGCAAAAGAAACACCATTGGGACACCCTCCATACACATAAAAGCACATATGGCCACAGACTACAAACAACAGAGATCTTGGAATCCTGATAGCTACCAAAGGTAAGAAGCACATTTTAATCCTTGCTTTCTTCACAGATTCACATGGTCCATCCCATAACAGCATTGCAGCAAAAATGCAGCCATGTCCAGGTGAAGCACAAGGCCAATCTTGTCCTTTGAGAGGTGGAAGAGATCTCTGTATCCACAGAGTAGCCAGGAGTTCTGGAGACCTCACAGAAAGGCTCCATAGGCAAAAAACCTCCCCCAGCAAAACCCCCAAAATCCCAAAACCACCCCAAAAAACCCCCAAATCTCACCAAACCACAAAAAAAAAATAAAATCAAAACCCCCAAAACCCCCCACGTTCTCTGTGCATGTAGATTAGTAATGGTATCATGTGATATTTGTGTGTCACATCAGCTGATCTGACTCTAACATGACCCAAATGAAGCAATGCCATCAGAGTGCTGCCATTTCAAACCAGAGGATTAGTTATGTCACACCTGCAGGAATGAGTATAAAGACTCTGGCAGCCTTAGAGGTGAGTTTCCATATGGTTTTACTTGATTGTGCTGAGGAAGGAGAGAAAAGTGATTCCTGTGCAAAAACCATCAGGGCAAACAACTTTCACCAACTATCTCCAACTGACTAGAAAGCCATCAGGAGTAAGGGTTGGCATGAGAAGAAATGTCAGGATCAGCAAAGAAAACAAAAAGTTTTGTTCTATTGCCTTACAACTCTTGTGCTCACTGTAAGCTCTGAACTCTCAGTAGTACTGAGAAGGTGGCCAGCACATCACTGACAATTTATGCAACTGTAGCATTTACCCTGTGCTGGAAAATATTGCTATTCCCACCTGTTCTGCCATTTACATGGTTGTATTTGGACTGATACATATCTAACCTTTTAAATTTGGCTTTATTTGAGCAACTAGTCCAATCATTGCTCCCTGTCAAAGCAAAAAAGACAATAAAATCTACAGAACTCAAGCTTCTGCTATTTCTTGCACAGTTCTAAGACTACTTAGTTTTGCAGTTTGTTTTGGGGTTTTTGTTGTTTTTTTTTTTTAAACACATATACACAAGCTTCATTATAATTCCCAAATGATTAATACACGGCTCTTCATAACGGTTAGGAAGTTTCCATATTCAGAAGATTTCCTGGCCATAGGAAGGCAAGAAAGTGCTAGTTAGTCACAAGCCTCTGGCATCCTGACTTTTACCCCAACATCACTCTCCCTGGACAAAAAGTCCAAAAGCACTGTACAAAACAAAACAGCCAAGTCAGAAAAAGCACTATCTTTTAACTCCAAAGACAGTCTTTTAGTGTGCTTCCAGTCAATTAAATCAATTAAACCTGAGTAATTAAATTCTCTCACTACTTACGATCTCACACATGACCACAGAGTTAACAGTTGTTCACCACTTAACATTTTCAAAGGGGAAGGAGGTTCTGCTGTAACTACACTTCCATCAGCTAATACTCAGCAGATACATACATGGTGATAAGTTTGGCAAGATTAGGCTATCTAAAAGCTCCCCTGTACATGTTCCATTGAAACACTAAGGCACCAAAAGTAAAGTTTGGGACACTGTCATGTCAGTAAAACCTTTGAAGTGACCCTAGTAACTGGATTTATTCTGCACTACTAGCAGGACACGGAATATGTAATATTGATATGAAATATGCAGACAAAAATCTTTTCAGTGTAAATGAAATTACATTGTTTCTGAAAGTAGTTTTTTTAGCTTGGGGGAATGGAATAAGCTAAACCAATGCCAGCAGATTTCTGATGGCACACTTATGTACCACAGTGTATCCACATTAGCACTGTTTTGCAATTCTGCAAAATTTAACCAACAAAAACCTTGCTGTTTGCAAGAATATAGCTATGTCCACACCAGCTCACTACCCTGCTTCAGCTTTGACCAGGATCCACCATATGTACAAACCACTTTCTGTCCTGAAACCCAACTAAGAGCCAGCTGCACTGGCCTAAGGGTCCCTGACTTGGCAGGAGAGAAAGGTGCCCATCCTACAGATGAGTTATGCTGCCAGCAGAGAGTTACAAATGGTCTTGGAAGCCTAATCTGTGCCACTGCAGCCACAAAGGGCACTAACTTAGTGTGAAAAACAGTCATGTATCCAGCCAGAACAAAACACCACATAGCTCAACCCAATTCCGATTTCAAAATCCATCTTAAACCACTTCAAGAACCATCTTATACCATACTGACTGCAAATCCTTGAGATAAATAATTTCATGCTACTGTTGTCTCTCACCTCTTTTTCTTGCTAACAATCATGTCCATAGTTTGAAGGAGTCGTCGCTCCAGAGCCAGAATATCTGCATCTGTCACATTCCTGCAAAATACAGACCAATTAGGCTACCCTATTTCAGAGGAGATGTGCACATGCCCAGGAGACAAAGAAAACCTGTATAAGGGGGGTATGCAGCTGCAGTGGAAACGGTTCTAGCATGCACACATGACAACAGCTAGATCCAGAAATAAAGTAACAAAAAAACTTGAAACAATGCCACAGGAAAAGCAAAAAATTATCTCAAAAAGTTGGACATGTATTTCACAGGGCTGCAGTTACCTGAGAAAGTAGGACATGTAGGTGTATGGACAGTTGACAGCCCCAAATCCTGACAGCAAAGCCATGAGTGTCACCCCAATCACACCAACACGGCTGATGAGCTGTTCTATAGACAGGATTCCTGAGGGAGGGAAAAACATGGCATCAGCAGCTGTGCCCTCTTCACTCTGCTCCACACTTGGTGCCTTCCTAACACAACACAGAGCTGCTAAGTTAATCTGACTGCCCTCCCACTGCAATGACCCCAGGTAACAGGAAAGACAGACAGGGACTAGGAGAAGAAAGGGGTAGGAAGTGTCCCTCAGAAATCACATTACCATGTTTAGAAACAGGGATGGGGAATATATGGGTATGTGGAGAGGACTAAATATCAGTATTTTGCTTCCAAACTAATAAAATATGTTTGCCATTTGCTGAGGTGAGAACACAGATCATCCACCAGGTACTTATAATGGAGTGTCTTCCATGAAGACACTTCTGCAATTATCAGCAACTATTACCAAACCAGCTGGTCCTGGCAAACTGGCCAAAAAATGTCTGAACCTCCACCCCATTAGAAGCAACCCCTCCAGATCAGATACAAGCAATGCTTGTAGGACAGTGGAGTTGGGAAGCTTAAGCTGCTCTTGGCTGTTCAGTGCTCATCTGGTTGACATAAAGATGTTGCTGAGGTGACTACCAGCAAGGTCTTCTACCTGAGCACCATGTGGACTCTAAAACACGTAATTCAACATAAACATCAAGCCTGTGCTGCAACCATCACCAAGCTGCATTTATTCTTAAGCACAGACCCCAACCTGCCTTCCCAGGACACAGTGCCATGTGTGGTAAACACCACTGACTTTCTAGGGAGCTGGTTACAGAGCAGCTGCCACACAGCACATTTGGAGCTTACAGCATTGCAAAGCCGAGATGGCCGAGCGCCAAGCCGCATTTCATGCTTCAGAGAAGTGCAATGAATGATGAAAACAAGGCAAAAAGACTTCACAAAGGGAAACTGAGACACCCAGTCATGTGCAGCTGCACAGAGATTTACAGGAGCTACAGAATGTGCTACAATACACTGGCCTTTTGCCCCACACACTGTCAGACTGCAGCACTTAAAACAGAGGTGCCTTCAAAATGACATGACATTGCACTGGCTGGAGCAATGCTTCCCCATGAAACTCACACACAAAGTAAATGAATGTTCCATCAACTCAGCT
The DNA here is from genome assembly GCA_013398995.1 of Alaudala cheleensis. NCBI lineage: Eukaryota > Metazoa > Chordata > Aves > Passeriformes > Alaudidae > Alaudala > Alaudala cheleensis. The sequence goes on from VWYE01005354.1 coordinate 192,001, forward strand.
AAAGGTCAGAGCTTTATTAGAATACTGGTGTGTCATTAAGCATAACCTTCCTTCTAGTCTGAGCTCCCAACCTCAGGTTTGTTAAATAAGCTGCAGTCCAAGGGAGCCCTTGCTCAATCATGCACGGCAGGACACTCCATCCCTGTCCCCACCTGCCTGAAGTGGGTCACCACTCCCTGATGAAACAAACCCACAGCAGCTTTGTGTGTACATGCAGGACAGCAGCACCCCAACAATACAGCAGGGAATAAACATGTGGAATCCTTTGTTTTAACCTCATGTCTACACCTGGTGGGATAAGGCACTGTAAAACTCTTAAGTGGAGGTATCACACCCTGTAAAGTGCAACTAAAACCAGAAAACACCCTAGTACCCATTCTGGAAATCTGCAGGTGTTACACAGACTCCCAGAACCTCATGGTGACCTGAAGAGGATGACCCAAACCCCATGGCTAAATTTCCACTGGATTATGACATTCTGCCAACTCAAGCACCTTCTGCCAACTCACAATGGATACAAGTCTTTCTTGGCGATGGAGCAGGGGGCAGAGGGATCTGTGCTATACATCAGCTGCTACATTTTGAGGCAAATGACACAATTACAAAACACAGACACACATTTTCTCTTAGGAAACTTTCAGGATCACAGGTGAAAGGGTGAGCAGACCCTACACCAGTTGGCATCCTTCAACTTCTCATGTGAGTACAGAGTCAAGCAGCTTCCCACAGAACAGGACTAAGCTGAGCATTTTGGATGCAGACAGACATATTCATCCATTTCTGTGAAACAGACTGGATTTCACCTGTTGGGAACAATATCCAAACAGTTTTCCAGTGCAGGGGGAATTAGAAGGACAATGTAAGTTACAAAGGTGACACAGGTGACAAATAGTCTGGTTCTAACAGCATTACAATCAATCCTTCAGCACAGTCAGGTGCCTCAGGCAGAGCCAGGCACATGCTCCTAACTCTGCTGGACCTAAACTAGCCCAAGTGTACACAGGATCTTCACACTGTAAATACTCATGGCCACAACAGAGACACACAAGCTAATTCTGCACTGGCATCCAGCAGGACTTACACTCCAGTCCTGTGCAATGCACAGCCTCTGGGCTCAGGCACAGCAGGAATCTGTACCAAAGCCAGCACAACTGCCAGGCCTGCTGCTGGCTGCAGTCTGTGCAGTGTTTAGGCACACTGCTGTGTTTTGGACACAACTGTACAGCCACTCATGCTAAATTCATCTGATTTCAGTCACAAGAAAAACCCGACTGAAAAAAAGTCAGATGAAGGATTAGTTGTTGATCTGCTTCTTAAATAAACTAGGTTTAGTCTTCACAATAGAAAGAAGTGAATAAAAATTGTGATCAACCTTGTGTGGAGATAAAGTTTCTGTCCTCTAAAGTACACCATGTCCTTACATAGCCTAGGTTCAGCTAGGACTTACTTCCTTCAAGTTTTCCCATGGTACTGAAAGAAAACTAATGAAAATAATCCAGATGTATCCACCCACTTCTGTCAGTCTGGCAGCCTTCACATTGCAGATTTCAAAGCAGAGCAGACCCTCAGTTGCAGGAACTACTTTCTACAGTCCCAGCTGCAGAGCTGAGATAATAACAGCTCCAAAATAAAAGTGAAATAACAAAGCCGATTTGCAGGAGGGAAGAAATCAGCAAGAAAATGAAACTCACCATGTTTTGGGCTGAGGATAGGAAAGGGATCCCCCAGCTTCCAGAAGAAATACATGAATGTCAACCACACAACACAGGCAAAAAGTAGTTTCTGTCTGTGCACTAATGGAGAAGAAAAGGGGAGTGTTTAAAATGGGTCCTTCCTTTAGGGCTTTTTATAGTTTGCAACATTTCTACACTGATCTAAACGCTACTTTGAGAACAGGTGGCCAAAGCAGGTGTCACCTGACAGAGCTACAGCTTGCAGTGTGCACCCCTTCACCTCCCACAAGGCTCCACTGGACACACGGGGCCACTTCACTGCTTCTGTCTTGTGTGATCTTGAACGTGTATCTTAAATATTCCATCTTCATGGCAAAACTTGACATTTAATATTCCCAATCTATGTGCCTAAGCTTCACACAAAAGAGCAATGAGTATCAACAGCCCAAGGGTTAAGCATCCATCAGCCCATGGAAGAGGCCTCACCCAGACAGCAGGAACAAAAAAAAAGCAAAAGCAATCTACTGAGCTTTTCTGCTTCAGAAGTGATTTATTGAGCTTCTCTGCCTCATTTCTTTTGCCCCCTAGCAGAATGACACAGCCTTGCCAAGGGTTGCAGAGTTTGGCTGCAAGCTTAAAACTGCAAAGGAACAAATCCCAGCAATATTACTCTGAAGTGTTCAACTTTGTCAAAACCTGTGAAGAAAAGCAGCATTTGCTGGGGTCAGGTAAAGCATTTCCTGGCTGTTCAATGAATGGTTTATGATAAAGCATAAAGTTCCAAAGAGAAGGGATTTAGCCAGAACAAAGCCAGGGCAAAGACACTGACCAAAATAATTTCTCATTTGTATTCCTAATCTCAAATTACCTCCCCTGCCACAAACCAAGTACTCACATAATCTGATATTGCTCACAACAAAGTAACCAATGTAGAAGGGCACCATGAAGACCAGGATGAGCAAAATGACACACAGGTTCAGCTTCCAATGAAAATATCGAGAGCTGAAACAAAGCCAAAATACCAATTAGCATGGTATCATAATACAACAGATTTCTCCAAAAAATTGCACATCAGTGAAATCTTTTCAACTACATCAAACAATGAATAATACTGGCTTAGCATATAGAATATCCTGTATTTTTTTTTTATCAGGGTAGAGGAAAAGGAGTTGTTTGGTTTGGGGTTTTATGCAGTTTTATTTTTAAATAAAGAGGTCAAGAATGTGTATTTAAAACTAAACAACTATCCAGAAAACCACTCTGGGTATTTTATCAAATATATCTTTTCTATGGTGACTAGTAGCAGTTGCAGCATGATTCATGTGACTGACTGCTCATCTAGCTGAACAGTACATCAAAACTAAGCAGTAATTAATTTTCTAATGAACAGCTGAGTCAAAAAAGAGCCAATTCATAACGAAAAGACTAAAAATATTTAATGTTGGCAATTCAGCATGTTTCACTTCAGAGTGAATTGTCTCATCTGCAAGACTTTGCAAAGCAAGGTTTTATAAATACATACATAGATCAACATGATCAATACTCCTCTGACCAAATTAGAGTAGTCAAATGCAGGTGAGATTCATCTTGGCTGAACTGACCTTTCACTTTACTTGAACAGAAAAATACATGTCCCCATTCCCAGCATTAACTCATATCCTCTTTATCCTCAGGGAAGAAGAAATTACAAGGATCCTTGTCACTTTCTCCTAACTAATTCAGAGACAAACATTTTCATCTATACTGAAGTCTAGCCCTTTATTAAAACTTATAAAAGTATTCTCCTCAGTGATCTCTCTGGCTACCAGCCTCAGATATTACTAATAACATACAGAACTAACATAACCTTTCATCAGTTCTGTACTTCTTGCCTTTCAACCCCTTTGTCTGCTCTCTCATACTTGTATGATGAGATAGAATAAGAAGAAATTCAACTCAGCCTCTACATGTTATTGTTCTATCTTCTCTTTCCTACTGACTTCCAAAGAAGACAGTTTTTAACATCCCCTTTATGTAGAAGTCCTCACCCTATTGCCAAGGGGAGATTCACAAATCCTGTATTGTTACAGACAAGCTTTCATTCCACAATTAGCTTCACATCTTATTCACTCCTCTGACCACCAAAGAAAATCCAGTGCTTCAAGTTTCTGTAGTCTTTAGCATCTGAAAAGTGCTCTTAGCATGATCTGAAGAGTTACAATACTTCCTTAAAGGAAATAATTTCTTTTAACTTCACAAATGGAGACAATCAAAGGCTGAAGCCTTGCCCTAAGGACCTAGACCAGCTGTTAACAGCAACTGCATGGAAAATTGGAAGCTCATGGCTACTGGTTCCATGTTCTGTCAAATAAACAAGTGTTGCTGTACAAACATCTTCATTGAGTTGTTGACAGTTTTCTCCCATGATTTCCCCAATCCAAGACTAATCCATTAATTTAGAAGCTACTCAAGATGCTGCAGAGCACAAGGCAGGCCAGTCCCCAGTGGGCTCCCAGACTCACCTGCTGTTCAGCACTCCCAAAATCTCAAAGATGATGAGTTCAAACATGGTACAAGAGAAGGCAAAAGTCACAGAGAAGATCACCTGGACCACATACTGCCGCACCTGCAGTGCAGAGAACAATCCAGAGGCATGAGGCATTCACATGTCTGGAATGGCACCCTGATATCCCTCAGAAAACAAAACAAATCACTAAGTATGATGGCCCAAAACTGGGTCTCTTGCTTGAAGGCACCAGGCCCTTTATCTGCTTAGGAGGAAGCCAAAAGCCTGTTGGAAAACAGAGGGCAAACTCATACACTAAGAGAGCTCTTTGATATTAACCTTAGATTTAAAAACAAAATCCACATCAGAGAAACTGTTGGGGTCTGAATTTGGCTTGCACTTAAACCATCTCTGCCCTAGACTACTCCACTGTGGATAAGAGAATGGCATTTTTATCCCCTCCAAGCCTCACAACCAATTCAGCTGCAATTGACACATCTCACTGAGTTTAAAGTTAACCACTGGATTTGATATTGTCTCAAAAATTTCACTTTATAAAAGGTGGGCTTATATATATAGATATGTATATATATAGGGGGGGAGGCTAAACAGTTCCCTCTGTTTCCTATTACCCCTGCATCTCCTCCATGTTTCTTTTTATTTAACAGCAGCCAGTATGGAAACTTTCAGTGGCCACAGAAGAACCCATTTCCTCTGGTATCTAGGAGTCTTTCAAACAGAAGCACAAGAGGAAATTAAAAAGAAAGTAACAGCAGATAAGACAAAAGGCATTAAAGAGAGGAATAAGGCTAAATGCAGTTTTGAAAATATTTCTGTAATTGGGAGTAACTTTTTAAGACAGACTTGTAATGAAGAGTTCCTTCTCACCTCATAATCTTTGAAGAGCTTTCTCATGAAGAAGAGCCACCCAAATCCAAAGAACAGCACCTGCAGAAGAGATGAAGCACTCAACATTTGCATCCTGCAACTTGCCAAACACAAACCCACTGTGCTGCTGACTGTGAATTAAACAAAGGGGAGGAAAAGAGCTAACCCAAAGTACCCAAGATCCACGAAAGATTAAAACTTGCCATGGTACCATGGGAAAAAAATGGTATTTTGAATATCCAAGTGTAGCAGACAGAAAAGACTACAGCCTTAAGGAAGTTCTAGCCAAGACAACAGTTTGGTGTTCCTAAATTCTCAGAATTCCTCAGTTCCTGGCCTGCCATAATCCTTTGCACTGTTGATTCTTGTTTCACTCTTGTAATCTATAGAATTAATGCCCATGGGTCTTTTGACAGGAAATACAGAAATGGAAGCAAAGCAAACACTTGAATGTCCACCACACACACATCTTCTAGGGATGAGTAAATTTTATAAAAACATCTCCTGTTTCTTGTAGACTATAAGTGCAGGTGAATTTTTTGCAGAGGTCTTTACAGTACATCTGGTTAGACACTGACACATTGTGGGTGAAAGGTGCTACAAGCACCTCTGAGGTGGGGGAAAGGCAGAGATGAATGCCTCAAACCACAACCTGGAGCTGCAAAAAGCCACATGGACAAGGCAGCTGAAGCACAGAAAGCCAATAACACTTTGCATTTCAGTGGTTGTGGAAGCACATTATGCTTAAGTTTCTTCACACTCCTGAAGGGATCAGCTTAATATCACAGCTATTTTGCAGATGACTTAAATGAAGTAAATATAAATTGAACAAGGTGGCCAATATTGCAATTACCTGTCTTCAGACAGTAAAGGGGACTGTGCTGTCAGGCCTCCCATGGGCAGTCCCATCTATTCTTCATAAGACTGAAGGGGAGTGTAATGATTTAAAAGAACCCAAGCAAAAAGAGAATTCAGGAAATACTCTGTATTTTTTACAGAAGTAGCTTTGACCGAGGCAAAGCCAAAATTCAGTATATGTCAGACACCAAGGAATAAAGTCAGTGCATCTCCTCAGAGCACATGGAAATCGCCAGAGCTTTCTGCTCACCCTGCCCTGGAGATGGGAAACATTCAAAGAAAAAACCAAAGGAGTTATTGTGGGTTACTTCCCTGCACATCAGGAGCAACCAGTGGCAAAGGCAACACACTAACATGATTAGAGACAAGGAATACCTGGAATGCCGGGCAAGAAGATCAAACACAGCCGCCTTGAAAGAACAACTGAAATAGGAATGAGGTCGAATGATTGGTAACAGCTGGCAACACTTGTCTGAGGAGGATTTCAGACTTTAAAGTAGCTGCTAGCAAAAAGGAAATATATTCCATAAGTCTCCTATCTACAGGTCAAAAGAAGTGTGATAAGCAAATGAGATCTACATAAAGTAATTCCCCATGTAACAGTGGGAAGGAGGAAAAAGGTAGAGACAAACTCTTCAAAAAGAAGTAAGAGAAAAAAAATGAAGTGATAAGTAAGCACAATAATAACAGCAAACAACACGAAGATCAGACTCCCCTTGTGTTGGGGACTCTACAAAAGCAAAGAAAGACATTTTGGTAAAAGTTCACACTCCAAGACACTACAGGTGAATGTGACATGTAAATTCAGCAAAATCTTGAGCATTTGACAATTACATGCAGCGACTTGAAACTGGAAGCATTGAAGGTGATGAGAGGATTCAAAGCTGCCATCAGAAATTAAAGAAAAACTATGAGATAAGTTACAGCTCAGAACTCAAACCAAAAAACTCTGAGTTTTTGTTCTGAGTGAATTTTAACAGTACCAAAGCTCCGCTCAAACCAGCAAGAGTGAAAAAGCACGTTGTAAGCAAAAAGCAAAGCATTATCAAATGGAAGGATACTGTTCTTCAGTGAAACAGCCAAAAGCTGTCCTGAAAATTGTCAGGAATTAGGGTTGTGCATTGAAGTCTATCTAAGACAACCACCTGTTGTGGAGAGGGGAAAGGTTCCTTTCCCTCAGCTCATCCCTCACCACTACAAAACAAAACTTTCACACCAGCTCAGAAGCCAAAATCAGATCCCTCTGTGATCCACTTAAGCGCGTTTTCATCTGCTCCAACAGCCCAGGATCAGCCTCGCTGGGAAACACCAGCAATAAACCAAGCATTCAGGAGAGACCAGGAAAATGAACCTCCCTGCCTGTTCCAGCTGGAGAAACTTTAAATTTAAACGTAAACGGAGCTCTGCTCGCCTTGGCTCGGTCCGGCCGGGCCAGCCCTGAGGGTGCGCGCGCCCCTCGCGCGCACGGCTGCGCACGCGCGCCCCCCAGCGCCGCCCTCGCGCTTCTCCAGCACGGACACGGCGCAGGGAGAGCGAAGCCCGGGGACGGCGGGACCTCCCCGCTCCGCCGCCCTCCTTCCGGCCGGAGGCGCCGCGCCGCGGCGGCGGGGAAGGGGTGGGTACCTGTGAGGTGAACATGATGCTGGAGTCGATGAGGAAGCTCATGGCGGCGCCCGACGATGCC